>JAJJWW010012166.1:0-184433 GCA_023531295.1 Papaver armeniacum
ATGTATGCACCAAAAACTACATTTACACGTGGAAGAAGATTAAGAGTAGGATTTGTATACAATATTACAACAACAAACACCATATCAGATCCAACACAGCTTTAATCCTAAGCTAAGGGCAAATGCGTAATCTGCCAGAAGATATTTTGCCCATAAATAGGGAGCAATTGGGTTCGGTCAAAGGGGGGCTTTTTGGGGAGGGGCGACCAACACTCTTCTCCTTCCTTCTTCTTACTACATGAGACTCTCACCATTTGATTCTTTTGTAATGAAGTTCCATTGGAACCAAACAACCATTAATGAAAGCTAACTCTTTATTACCCCGTGGACGTAGGCAAGGCCTAAACCCACGTTAATCACTTGTGTTGATACCTTCTTACTACATTGCACTTTATCTTTGGCTTATGATTCTTATTTTCATTCAATTTGGTTTCTTTGTTTTATGGTTTCAATCAATTGGTTGTGGAACCAACAATCGGTGTTCACAATTTGGCGCCAATGAAAGGCGTAGTAAAGAATTTATTCTACCCACTCAAAGATTTGTTTTCTTTGAAATGTTATACTACTAATTTACGAAATTGGTTTTTCAGTTTTCTTTATCTCTTTCATCTCATATCTCTGTCGATTTGTTGTTTTTACACACAGTATTTGTTTGGGTACCATTCAAAATCTACCGGATACCATGTGAAAAGCAAGATCTGTCCTTTCTTTGTTGGAAGCACCAAGAATCCTTATTCCTTTATCTCAGCACTGCTATCACCATTGGCTGATCGCGACAACATCAACGGTCCATTATTACAACGATACCTCTCGGCTCCATCTCTAGGACACGGAATGCTCAAGCTCACCTTAACTCATCATCAGGAAAAGCATCGCTGCATAACTCTACTTACATCACAATGCAAAAACGAAAACTATCGACATTAATGGCTTCAACCTACTTCGAACCTTCTCGATTTCGAATCCCAACATCAAGTTCGTCATCCCCATCGATCCTGCGATCATCACTTTCCCTATTGGAGCCACAACGGCACCCACTATCGATCTTTGCCACTCCCAGTAAACTCCAGGAGCCTTCTCAAACTCGACCCATATATATGCTCTCTACTCGGTCAATCCATCTCCATCGATGCCTCCATCAGACTTCATCCCTTTATGAGATTGACAGAAAACGATCATCTTCTCACTGCCATTATTCGCTGCCATCATTATCATCGCTGTCGTTAGCGATCAAATCCATTTTGCTAAGGCTTACCAACGTCAACTTCCGTTCACTATTACTTCCGACAGTTCCATCTTCTCTAGCAACCACGGACCACCGGCTCCATCGTTGTCTCATCACTTTGTTTTACTAAAACCAACAAATACTCGGCAGAGTGCACGACCGACCATTATGATCACCTCGCAGCTCCATCGATCGGCAAACTACCACCGGCTCAACTCAGGATATCTCGACCTCGTTCTGCCTTCTCGTCAATCACCTTTGCCAATGATAGAAGCCACGCACGGATACGCGTGCAAACTTAATTCCCCATGACAAAATCTCCAGAAGCCTCAATCAGAAGACTCAATTACAGAAACTCAACTCCTTGGTGGGTTCAACTCCCCCATTCAGCCCAGTTTAAGCGATTTGAGTTTAGGTTATCTTTTGTGTGACAAAACTAATCGGTAATAATCATTTCAAGAAATATCCATCCAGATGGCGCAGCTCCGATCTTCGCTCCCGGTGAATGCGGCTCCGATCTTCACTCCGATGATGCAAGGTTCTTTGTAGAAGCCCTACCGTTTAATAATGGCACGGTCTTCCCACGACGAGCCAAAGTCCAAACTCTACGAGCCAAAGTAGTGGACGGAAGCCAAATTCTGGTGACAATGAAAGATACTCGAAGCACAAAGGGATACGATGATGAAGATGGTAACTTGTGTGAGAAGACCAGCTGATGCACATCAACTCGATCTACGAAGGAGAACAACAATCTAAGATGGAGGCTACATCCACAGCGTGATAAAGGAGAGATGATGACAATGACCTTGACACGCTATGTCACCGTAACGCGTGATATAGGAGGTTACATCCACTGTGAGAATGTTCTTTGTAAAAGGTCGCTATGTCACCGCAAAGACAAATTTCACTCAAGCCGGTTGAGGATGGTTCAAGCAAATCCGTCACAGAGAGGATCACCCCGGTGATGATAGCTCCAATCCTCCACTCCTTGTGCATTTCCAATCCCAGCTCGAAAAGACACAAACCCTTGCAAAGACGACGTCTGTGCAGCGATGCAAAGTCCCGGATGATGGTGCGAGCCTTGCAACAATGGTGCAATGCGAACACGAGGATGGTACCAAGCACGAGGATGAACCTCGAAAGCAAACGATGCGATAGTACTGCGGAAGTGTAGCTCGTGAGAGAGATGCTACGGTGTCCAAAGCCACCACGAGGATTCAAAATCCGGTGAAAAGTTGCCGCCATGAAGAGGAGAGTGCGGCTCGAGTGTATAACAAAGACTAGCAAGTCAAGACATTATCACCGTAGCTACAAATTTGGAGTTGCATACACCAACACGATGTAAGCTTTCAACGATGCTATAAAGACTCCTCGTAACCCAGCAGAAGGTGGTCGAGACGAAGATCTACCATAGCCGCATGATACGATCTTGTTATGTGCAATATGTGTTCAAAAGGCAAGTATAGGGGGCAAAGCAATGGAACCATGGCCGCCAACAACGCGAGCCATGTCACGAAGCAACGCGGATAATAAGTTCTTGGAACGTGCTAAATTTAAGATGCTAAACTCCTATCCCTCGGCTCAATTCAACTTCCTGCTTTCTAAGATGCCCAACGCCAACTCAGAAGAGTTAACCAAAGCCTCTTTGAAGCCAACAACGATAATCTTTGGAGATAGGGCGTATGCAACGCGAGCCGGAAGGGTTCTTGCACGACAAAGGGATACATTCACGGATCCCATCAAGACTATTAAGCAAAGATCGTCCAACGGATACGCCATTGGATACGCAGATACGCGGATGCAAGCTTCAAACCCCGGCTTCGGTTCACCGCTCATTACGAAGCCTCATTAGCGAGATCAATCGCGTAGATCAATCGAAGCCTCAACTCCAACTTCCCAGATTCAACTCACGACTCCATCTCAGTAGGATACCACGCAAGTCTCCACAACCTCCACGAGCAGGTCATGCAACCAACAAAAAAAGCAACGATGCAAACATGAACATGCAAACATGAACATGAAGTACCAGGAAGGAGCTAACAAAGATAAGGCTTGATCAAAAGACCGACGCCAAAGGTGTAAAAAATAGAACGACGATACAAAGCTTAATGCTTATCATCCGTGACCAAGTACTCTAAGCAACACTCCAATAACGAAGATGTAAAGACACAATATAGAGGAAACATGAAGCACATTTCGATGAAGTTGCTGTAGACTGAAGCATTATCACCGATGCGAGGGAGCAACCAATGCCTTTGTCTTCGCAGTCACCTTGTCTAGAATTTAACCAAAGACCGAAGACACCCAACGCTTGTTCATGGGGAACACTGACGTAGAGGCGCGGACCGAAATCTCAATCCCTCCGTCTGCTAAAGATAAAAGAGGTGATCTTTGTATAGAGGCGTGCAGAACGATGGCAAGGCAACACTTTGACCCCAAGATAGGGTCCGGCGCTAAGAGGATAAGCCTTGTAACGATGGACCAAGATGCAGTCCCATTCATCCACTGGATGCTAAATCCGATGTTCAACCTGGTAAAAACAACGCATGACTAAACCAAGGGTCAATGATAACGAGAGGTACATTGCCTGGCAACGACTCTAGACCACGGTCCGGTGGACGATCTTACCTAGCTTTGTGAAGAAGATCCAAAATCCACGAAAGTGACCTCCAAGAACAATGACGGTGGTACAACGTACCAATACAGTGATGGTGTAGCTTCCACTTTTCGTGGTCCAACAACGAAGGCTATGCCATTTACCAAGGTTCCGCTTTATATACCCGGACGACGAAGATGTGGCATGACCTTGTTCGTGGAAACGCAGATAACAACTCAGGTCACGAAGCATCAATCTGGAAAGCATCACCCAAAGCCTCAAGTCCGAGTGCACAAACAAAGCAATCAAGAAATTAGGGTCGAAGGCTCAACACATGACTCAATTCATGACCAAACCTAAAGGATGGACTACAAAGCCCGATATACGATTGAGGCAACTAAAAGAGCGTAGCTAAAGCTCGGTTAACATCTATTGAGAGAATACAACTACAAGCCACGCAGTTCAACCGGAGTCGATGTCGACGGTGACATGAAGATGACAAGCCTGATGTTGACAACAATGATTTAACCCACATTCTACACAATGAACAAGTATCACGATGATGGTGGTACAAAGCAACACCGACGCTCCTAGTAAACCCATATTCCACAGCTCCTAGTAAACCCATATTCCACGCTCCGAACCTCAATTCAGTAGATTCAATTACGCAGTTCAAGCTACGGATCACACAGCTGATAGCGGAGCTTCAAAAATATGAAGGGGATTCAGCTCCATCCGCAGACAAAAATCAGCGTAGTAGAAAAGCTCAAAGGGGCAAATTGTATGCACCAAAAACTACATTTACACGTGGAAGAAGATTAAGAGTAGGAGCTGTATACAATATTACAACAACAAACACCATATCAGATCCAACACAGCTTTAATCCTAAGCTAAGGGCAAATGCGTAATCTGCCAGAAGATATTTTGCCCATAAATAGGGAGCAATTGGGTTCGGTCAAAGGGGGGCTTTTTGGGGAGGGGCGACCAACACTCTTCTCCTTCCTTCTTCTTACTACATACAGACTCTCACCATTTGATTCTTTTGTAATGAAGTTCCATTGGAACCAAACAACCATTAATGAAAGCTAACTCTTTATTACCCCGTGGACGTAGGCAAGGCCGAACCACGTTAATCACTTGTGTTGATACCTTCTTACTCTGATTGCACTTTATCTTTGGCTTATGATTCTTATTTTCATTCAATTTGGTTTACTGTTTTATGGTTTCAATCAATTGGTTGTGGAACCAACAATCGGTGTTCACAATACAAAAAGTAGTTGTGCACTTAAAGTTGTTTTTTCCAACAAAATTCTCACCGAAAAATAATGACAAATTGAATCACTTATAATCTAAAAAAAAAAAAAAAAAAACAGAATCCTCCTCCTATGCATCTAAACAAGTGCTGCACTGCAGTCCTTCATTATTCTCTCAGACTCTACCATATATCGCCGATGTCAGTAACAGGCTTTTACTTTTGGAGTATATCAACCCAACCTAGCTTATGATTATTTATAACGGTGATTCTTTGGTATGGAACTTGGAGTCTTGTTACATTGTAGTCTTTTGATATCACTTCTCCTTCTATCTTGTCAGTTCCAATCCTTGTCCAAATGTAGTCACCCACATCATAAGAATCTTGAACACTTGTAAAGTATGGTTTCATTAATCCACAAACCTCACCAGCCAATCCTGCTACATCAGAAGCCGCATTGTTCTCGTTATCTACGTGATCATCTGATCTCTTTTCCTTGGTATCATCCATGGCGAACATCTTAGCAGCTTCTTCCACCAATTTCTGTAGCTGTATGCTAGGCCCTGCAAACATGTCTGCTGTTTCCTTTACTAGTCTCTCTGCTGCTTCCGTTGCCAATCTCTCGGCCTCATCATCTGCAGCATCAGGAAGCTGTTTATCCCTGCAAGCATGTTTGCTGCTTCCTCCGCTAGTCTCTCTGCTGCTTCTATTGCAGATCTCTTGGCCTCATCATATCTGGACCATTTCGCGTCAGAAGAAACCGCATGGTTCTCCGGTGTCTATGTCTTCAGCTCTCTTTTCCTTGGTATCGCCTGCAGCAAACGTGTTATTAGCAGCTTCCTCCGCCGATCTCGACCTCATTTGCAGCAGCAGCATCAGGAAGCTGTGTGCTAGTCCCTGCAAACATGTGTTCTACTTCCTTCGCTATTCTCTTTGCTTCTTTTCCTCAAAAATCTCTCGTACTCTACCGCATATTCAACAGCAGCAGCACCATCATAAATCGGTGCATAATAATGATGATGAAACTGAGTATTATTATCGTCACGAGGAAACTGTGTACTTATCCTTGCAAACTTGTCTCGCGATACGATGAATAATGTCTCTGCTGCTTCCATTGCCAATCTAGCGATCTCATCCGCAGCATCATCTGAAAGCTGTGTACTAGTCCCTGCAAACCTCTCTGCTCTTTCCTTCAATTGTCTCGCTAATCTGTTTATTGAGAGTCTCTGGGTCTTATTAGCGCCAGACCAGGCATCGCCGCCGTTGCCAACTGCAGCAACAGGGAGAATACCATTCGTTGTTCTTCTATTATAACTACTAGCCTTCAATGCTAGAAAAGATGAACGTGGAGATAATAATCCAAATGAAACTCCTCCATTAGAGTACTTGAGTGATCTTTGCTTAAAGAATGTACCACCACCGCCATGAACACGAATCTGAGCAGCTGCAGATGATAATGATGCCATTCTCTCTTACCTAGGGTTTCGAAGAGAAGAGAATATGATTCACACACATAACTTAAGGGCCGGCCTATGTAACTTTTATATGCCATTCTCTCTTAGCTAGGGTTTCTTTTGATATTGACCGTGCTTGACTGTGACTTCCGGTGACCTTTCCGGTTGCAAGAATGGCACACATATGCAGCAGTGTGCACGGCTTTACTTCTTTTGTGTGCAAGAATGGCACACATATGCAGCAGTGTGCACGGCTTTACTTCTTTTGTGTACACAGACCTAGCTAGCTAGCTATTATTGTTGCATTTTTTTTTTCAACAAGCAAATGTATTGTATTTGCTGATGGAAACAAATGAATACAGCAGGTTACTAGAATTATTCATGGTTATATAGGGTTGCTGAAGTGATTTAGTTGCATTGTTAGAAAACTGTAAGCATTGTATATACGAAATCAAACGAGAGATTCAACGAGAAGAAATACATATTGTTAAAGAAAAATCTCACAGAAAACGTAAAAGTGGAAACACTCTATTCAGCTAAGCTAGTGCTTTTTTATTCTCTGAAACTCACAATCACCAGTAACATGCTTTGCGTGGATTTCAACCCAACCCTATATCTAATGATTATCTATGCGATTCCGCTATATCTTTTGATATCACAGCCCCTTCTACAATGTCATCTTCAATACTTGTCTTAATGTAATGTATGTTTTCAAGTATTCATAATCCTCTTCACCAAAAGTAGGTTCGCCCTCGGCGTCTAATATGGCATCATCATCATCAAAAGAGGCATCTTCGTTTGCAGTGGCTATGTAATCATTTGAGGCACCAGTAGGTGCAAACATGTTACCTACTCCCTTCTTCACTAGTATTTTTACTGCTTCCATTGCCAATCTCTCGGCCAAATCAATACCTACTCCCTTCACTAGTATTCTTACTGCTGCCATTGCCAATCTCTAGGCCAAATCATAGCTGGACCAAGTGGTGGCGCCATGCGTCAACAGGAGAATGCCATTCGCTGTTCTTCTGTTACAACCACTCTTCTTCAATGATAGAAAAGATGATGAACGTGTTGGTGGTGGTAGTGATCCAAATGAAACCCCTCCATTAGAGTAGTTGAATGATCTTTGCCTAAAGAATACGTTTCTTGAAGATGTGACACCATCACCAAGAACACGAAGCTGAGCAGCTGGTGATGCCATTCTTTATTAGGTTTTTTACGAGAAAGCCGAAGGGAAGAAGATTTGGGAAGAAGAAAGACGTGAAACCGACTCAAAAAAAAAAAAAAAAAAAAAACATAAGTCAAGGGCCGGGCCCTAGTTAGTAAGTTCTCGAATGATTCACGAAGATCATTCATGATTTTTTCCGTATCGCGAATTGGTTTTCTATTTCCCCCTCACTTTTATATTTATTTATACTTCACAATTTTTAAAATCAATTTAGTTTTTAATTTTGATTTTTCCTATTTCCCATTATTTATCTTCTTCTTCTCTAATATTCCATCAAACAAAACCATTAAAAGAACAATCGAAATAAAAATCCTAAATAAAAATTTTATTCAATTATTATAATATACTTATTCTTTACGAAGTAGAGGTGATTAATCCGTAAATCATTATAATGGAAGATTTCATTATGAAAATCTAGAAGAAATTATCTAAATCTTAAATAAATCTAACGTCCAAAAAACCAAAATCGAGATTCATATTTGTATAAGGTCCTAAACAAATCAAAATATCCACTGATAATTTTAACTTTTTCGTTTGGATCAACCTTAGCGGACGCTCGAGTTCATCTAAATGATTTAATTTAACGAACCTCTTCTACTTTTTATTTGAATGGAACACCAGTTGTTTTTTTTTGCATCTTGAGATTACAAATTGTTCATTCTTTTATTTTATCCGTAACAAATTTAATGATCAATCCTTATGCTTATACAGGATGCTTATATACGATTTACAAGTTTGTGGTCGCCTAGGAAGATCCAAATGGGTGAAATCCATCCCGTCAGTCCTTGACTACATAAGCCTGGCCACTCAACAACTCCGAAATACATTTCTTCTTGTAGGTTCTTAAGCGCAAGGATACAGTGGTTCGCGTACACATCTCAATTATTATTGTTTTTTATTTTAATTTTGATTTTGCTAAAATAAAACAAAAGGTGATTGAAAGGCGGTGGTCTTTGGGATTGTGAGCTGAGAAAGAAAATGTAGTGGTCCGTGGTGAAGATAAACAAGTTATATGTAAATTAGTGTTTGTTTTTTTAGTTGGTTGGTGATTTTTTTGATGGGTGTAAATAAAAGTCAAGATATGGGATTTAGGATACATAGAAATTTACATGGATGGTACATAGGATTATTGGGGATGGGAATTTTAAGTGGATGAAATAGGAATAGTAGGGATGGGAAATAGGGAAAACCAGGCCTACGGTCTTATTCGCGTATGTTTCAACTCCCAACCCAAATAGCGTATTATATGGCATTCCAGATTGTTAGCAGATCGTTCCACTGCGAACTTTATGTATCCGAATAATCGTCAGCAATTAGGAAGTTCTTTAGCTTTTCGTTTTAAAGGCCCCACTTTTTAGGCTTTCTTGCCTCCCAGAGCATACCTGACCCAACGATATTGACATTCATTGTAAGCTTTTATGAAACAAAAAGCCGAAAGATTTGAAGGTGCATCTAAACCACTATACCACGTCCTCTTGGATGACTAATATTGTATATATTAATAATAGGGTAGGATCCGTTGACATAGTTATAATGACATAATCTTGACATTTTAGTGTCTTTTCTCTAAAGCAATAATGATGAATTTGAAGCTAAATCTTTTGATGACATGTTCTTCTTATAAGTTCTACCTCCCACAAAAATGAGAGCATTAGAAATGTATAAGACCACCATCTATTATTTTGAATATCAACGAAGTAGGTATGGTTGAAATTAAAATTCGTGATGGTAAAGTTTGTATTCGGAATACTCTGTTTTTGGTAGAAATATAGAGTTTTATATGAGGAACATGTCATAAAATATTAGCTTTAAATTAGTCTAACAGGTTGGGTTTGTATAGAAAATGATAACCATGTCAACGGATTATGTCATTATAACCATGTCAACGGATCCTTCCCCTTAATAATATCATCATATTAAGTTTATTTTTTCTTTAAATAACTCTCAAATATGCATAAAAATTAGTCTATGTCCTTATAAATAATAATTATTTATTATAATAGATCTAAATTTTGGTATTTCACATTTTTATAAATCAGAATTATACACGTATGAATGCCGTTAATTATTGGCGAATCACGTCAGTTTAATGAATTTTGGACCGGTTGGGTTTTTCAGCCGTATAATACTTTCGTATGTTTGCCGTTCTGTATATGCTGAATCCCGAATTGCTAGCCCAGGGGGGTAGGGCTATTTTGCTTTTATAATCCGTCTTCGACCACGCGCCAGGATACCCACAGGCCACGAGTCACCAAAAAGAGAAAAGATAAGGAATAAAGTTCCATCCACAGAAACTAAGTAGTCCGCCACTAAGTACTTTTGTCAGAAAATAATACTTAGTCAACTTACTGACTCGTATGTTTTGACCCAGCCTTTGTGTATGACTTTTTGGGAGGTAGGACATTTCTTCTGCATGTTGGATATCTGCACCCCAACCCCAAGTCAGTCATTTCTCTTGCGTATGACTTGCTCCATTCCTATAATAACTTCCCAACAGTATGTTCCCAACTGCATAGCTATGCTTCAATTCATGAACTCCACCAACATTGTTTGTAACTTTGTAAAAAAAAAAAAAAAAAACTTTGTATGGCCAACCAAAAAGATCAAGAAAATCTGTCCCCCAGGTCCATCAGTCTTGTTTTTTCGGGTCTAAGACACTTATGATTTAAACACAGAGGCTCTAGATTATATTTGATCCAGACCTCTAATCGTTCCAAATGAAAGAATCAAAGAAAATTAATTTGAAATAAAATATTATAATGGATTTGAAGGAGGAATCAAAAATCGAAGCAAAAATATTTACCTACGAAATCGAGACTTATTTTCTTTGAAGAATTTTTGTTCCCAGTTATCAAATACTATAAATTCTTAGCAAAATGTCACATTTTTGTACGAGCCAAAATGTTTTCTCGGAAGAAAAAGAAAATTTGACTCTATTTTGCAAAAATAACTAGACATAACGGGGAAAAAAGAAGAAAAAAAAACTTGTAATCCAACATAATAAGCGACTGCCCACACTTATACCTGGAATATGTTTTAAACTTGATGTTTCAATATATGTTTAGAATTATTTTCTCTGATTTCTAACAACAAAAATAATTAGAAAATAGATTGTGAACCAAATTTCAAAAAAAATTCATGGACACAAAAAATTTATATTTTTGAAGCAAAATCTTTCTACTTCTTATTTCTAAAATTTTACTGTCCAATATCAAACATTGTAGATCTAAATTGCCCATTATTTATGCTTTTCTTTTATCGAGTCGGACAAATTGGGTGGAAATTGAAAGAAGAAAATGGTAGGACACAGCTAATTCGTTGTTGGAAAAATCTTTCTGCTTCTTGATTTCTAGAACCAAAAATCAAGCATTAAAGCTAATTCGATGTTGGAAAAATCTTTCCGCTTCTTGATTTCTAGAACCAAAAATCAAACATTAAATTGCACTAAATTTAGAGAATAATATCTAGACACAATAATCTGGACACAATAAATTATATCGTATGAAGAAAAAATCTTTAAAGCTTCTTTGGAAAAAAAAGCTCGCTTTCGGTATTCAAACACTTTAAAAACCTCGTGCCGGTGTTATATTTTTCTTTATCGGTTCGGGCTCGGAGATCGATAAATTGGGTGGAAATAAAAAAAAGAAGAGGACATGGTAGGACTCCACTAACACCCTTTGGCTCCATTATCGACGCGTAATTTCTTATCCCTTTGTTTTTTTTTTAACTTTTCACCATCATCTCTCTTCCTTGTTTTATGTTTGTTCTCATCATCATCATCATCATCAAAACCCTCCTCCTCATAGTTTTTCCCACTTTCAGAAACACCACCAGCAGAATGCAAAATCAACTCACTCCGATTCACAATAAAACCTCATCATCTCCCTCTTCAACAACTCCAAAACCCTTACTCATTGATAATATCAATAATGAATCCCA
Source organism: Papaver armeniacum (assembly GCA_023531295.1). Classification (NCBI taxonomy): domain Eukaryota; kingdom Viridiplantae; phylum Streptophyta; class Magnoliopsida; order Ranunculales; family Papaveraceae; genus Papaver; species Papaver armeniacum. The sequence continues at coordinate 11,696 of JAJJWW010012166.1, forward strand.
AAACCCTACTAAAAAGCTTGAAATCTCCAACAATGGCAGCAGCAGCAGCAGACAATTGTTTGATCTAAACGGTACATTCTGAATTTTTTACTTATTTTATACTAATTTGTTTGATTTTAAGAAAACCCTTTTAACTGTTTTTTTTTAATTTTCATTTCAGAACCATGTTATATCTCATCTGAAGAAGAAAAAGAACAAGTGAGGGAGAAATTAGTTGAAATTTCTCAAGATAAACATGTAATCAAGAACAAGATTGATGTTGAATCTAATAGTAAACAAGTTGAGATTAAACAAGAAGAAGATAAACCCATTATTAGTACTGGTAATAATAATAATAAGAAACAGAAAGAATATGAGGTGTTTGTTGGTGGGCTTGACAGAGATGCAGATGAAGATGATTTAATGGATGTCTTTAAAAGAGTTGGGGAAGTTATAGAAGTCAGATTGGTGAAGAGTAAATACTCTAATAAGAATAAGGGTTTTGCTTTTGTTAGATTTGCATCTGTTGAATTGGCTAAAAAGGCTGCTGCTGAGCTCAATTACACTCTTGTAAGTTGTTGTTTTTGTTCTTCGGGTTTGTGATTGATTTGAGTTTTTGGTTATTCAGAATGGAACATTGGAACATTGGATTGAAATGTGATATGTGGTTGTGGTTGTTGTAGATAAGAGGTAAAGTCTGCGAAGTAACGAGAAACAACGACAATGAAACACTACATTTGGGTAACATTTGCATGACATGGACTAAAGATATGGTACTACATTTGCAAATTTCACTTTGACTGTCGGTTATGTTTTGTAAAATGTCTACAGTGTATTGATCCAACATTGTTTGTGTCGTCATCTTATATGTGTAGCTTGTAGAAAAGTTGAAGTCATTTGATCTAGAAAACCTTGAACAAGTTGATCTCATAGATGACCCAAATGAAAGTGGAAGAAATCGAGGATATGCATTTCTTAGTTTCAGCACTCACATGGATGCTGTGGCTGCTTGTAGCAAACTGCATAAATTGAATCCACATTTTGGTAAAAGTGCGAGAGCAGATATTGCATTTGCAAAATCTGCTGTTGAACCGGATGAAGATGTTATGGCTCAGGTGGGATGATAGTCTCTACGTATTATGTTTCTTAAGATCGGATTAGCTGTCTTTGCAGACATTTAGCATTTAAATCACAATGTTGAGTAGCTTGATTTCATGTCAAATTTTGTTGTTGTTGCAGGTCAAATCTGTTTTCTTGGATGGTTTGCCTGATGACTGGGATGAAACTACGGTTTACAACCATCTTAAGAAGTATGGTGAGATTGTAAATGTGACACTTGCTCACAGTATGCCTTCTGCCAAGCGCAAGGACTTTGGGTTTATCAACTTTAGTACCCGAGAGGCAGCGCTTGCTTGCATTGATGGTGTGAACAAAGATGGTGTAGGTGACGGTGCTAATAAGGTATTGTATAAACGAGGAGCTTCTTCTTCTTCATGTGTAATTTTTATTTTTTAGAAATTTTGCTATCAAAAATGACGAGGACCGAAAGGATTAGAATGCAATGACAAATATATGCTCTGTGTGTTGGCAATGCAGTTTTTACTGAAGGCCTCTCTACGGAAGCCTCTGCGGAAGCGCACAATGGTGATGGGTGGTTGGAGAGGTAACTCAAGCAGAACAAGTTACGAACGTGGATATGGTTCTTCTTACACAAGTAGACCAAGCAGAAGTATACAGTCACCAAGTCAGGATCGTGATCGTCGATTTGTAAGTAGATACTCAAGGAGAGAAGAAGATTATGAAAGAGAAGCATCCCCTCCTGCAGAGAGATACAGTTCCCAGTTTAGAAGGCCGTCTGTGCGTCAAGTTCCCAGTAAGCTGATTTCTTTCCCTAAAACATTCTTCTTGTCCAAATCTTTCTTATTCGTGTCAATGCTTAAACTCTAAAGCTAAATTTCAGCACAAACGCATGCTCCCAGCAGATCTAGGGAAACATATTATGAGGGTCGTTCATCTAGTAGACGTTCGTCAGCAAATTATCAGGATCTTCCAGCGTCCTACTCTCAAATTCCTCCTCAGAGACGATATGTTGAAGATTTTTATGATACTCCACTAGAATATTATGAAGATGATGCAGTAGAAGATTTTGATCATCCTACTCCATCTACGTACAAGCGTCCGTATGCTTATGAGGTATGTAATGCAAAAGCAAGAGCTGTTTAACCTAACAATAACATATGTCTTTCACTCTTTTATGTAACGGGTATGTACTCTTTTATTTAACTTCAACTATTCTTTTTTAGGATGATGAGCGTCTTGTGTCGAGACCTCTTACAAGGAGTACCAGAGCTCGGTGGTCAGAATTGGAGGCAGATGATTATGCTGAACATGATGTCTCCTCATACGATGAATACTCAAGGTAATCTAATCTAGAAACATACAACCACCGTTTCAGGTCTTTAGGCAAAAATGAAAAAAGTGAAAGTGTCGCTTTTCCTGAAGTGGATGGAGTATATGATAACCTGCATAACCATCAAACTGATTCTGACCCTCGGTAATACTTTGCCAGGAACATGCCGGATGACCGCGTTGTTTATGAAACTCGAGGCCGTGCTAGTCAGTATGTGCCTAGAAGTGGTGCCTCTCGATCATACTACTACTAAAGTGTGAGCACTTGTTATTATTCAGCTTCCGAAAGTTACTTGACAAAGACAAAAAGAACCTGAACAAGATCCATACCTTCTCTGCAATTTTCTGTTACATTGGTTCAAAATTTTGGAACTAGTATTCATCCTTGATATTGTCAGGGTTTGATCATCTGGTTTGAGCTGTGAGCAATACTCACTGGACGAGACACGCTGCCTTCAAGTTGGTAACTGCACATGGTGAATTGAAGCTTCTGAAGTGACACGAGGGTTCAGTAAAGTCGCCAAGTCAAAATGTGGCCTTCTTCACCAGTAGATAAGCTGAGGATCCTTTATCACCATTTTTGACAAAGTTTCTTAGGAAGAGACATCCGATTACTAAATACGCAAAAGCTAGATCTAGGAAACGTGAGTTGGAGCTATATGCAGTTTCTTGGGTCAGGTTTGATCTCTCAAAGCTAATTTTGTCAATTGCTTTTTTATTCGTCGACTCTGAACCAGTAGAAGACAGTTTTATTGCCGAAAAGGCTTACACAACTTAGCTGTTGATACTTTTAACTTAATCTTCTTTTTAAGATTTTGTTCATTACTGACTGGCCTAAATATTACTTGTATATTCAGGGTTCTTTTATTGACTTTAGACTTGCTAATATAACACCAGTTTCAGTAATCTTGAATGTCATATCACCCATTATTGGCTTTAGACAGTTGATTTGTCAAAACCATGTTGATTGATTTACCTCTTTATGTAAAAACCAAGGTTCAGTCATCGTGCGTTTATTCCAAGTTCACTGTCTATACTTAATGGCTATTTTCTGTTAGATGTTTTTTTATTAATGGCTGAATGTTGTGGTCCAGGCCCTTGTTGCCCCATTATTCCTACCATCAATTTTTAATGCTTGGAGTTAAGATCTGTCCCTGTTCAGAAATGCATGTTTTTCTTGCGAGCCTTTGTGGATCTTTTATTGTTCTGCTTCATCCTCTGTTACTTACTGGATCATAATGTCAGACATCATTGCTCTTGCTTTGAACTTCTGGCTTACAATTGCAGAACCCAATTCTTCTGTTTTGGGGGTACACAATCAGGTGTCTCCTTTGATGCAGTTCCCGACTTATCGAGTGCCAACACTTTCTTTTGTTGGCACTCAATGGGTAACAGACTGCACAAGAGATACCTGTGTTCTTAAGCTCTGGGGAATGCCGCAACCTGCTAACATCCCCATGAAGCTAAACTTGTAATGCCAATAGAACTGAATGAACAACTTACATGACTTGTAGAAAAAACCTAGTTTAAGCCAAAAGTGTAATTCAATTTTCTTATATTTCAGAAATATGATATTACAGTTTTGAAATAATGTTTGATTCCACATTGGTGTGGTTGTATAAAATCATAAACAAAGAATTCAAGAAAGAATCGAGATCAACAAGAAGAGGAGCAAGGGGAGAGATTCTTAAACTCACTAATCTCCATATCAGCACCTGAAATTACATCAATCTTGGATCCATTCAGCATTGCACCACCCTTGGGACCTCCCATTGTGCGATTTTCCTTACTATTGACATCGTAATTTGACAATGCCTTCTTTGACACCATTCCATATATCTCTTCCAACAACTTACAGAATGCACTCTCCACATTGTCTCCTTTCATTGCTGAAGTCTCTGAAAAAAGAGACCTTTCTGTTGAGCATATTCAACAGCATCTTCAGTCGGGACTTCCCTTCGATCACTAAGATCAGCCTTGTTCCCGATCAACATAATCACGATCGATTTATCAGCGTGAGACAGTAATTCATCGACCCATCTCGCTATGTTATCAAAGCTTTGCCTCTTGGTGATGTCATACACTAACATTGCCCCCAATGCACCTCTGTAGTAGGCACTTGTTACTGCTCTATACCTGTCATGGACACCCAACATACAAGATAATCAAATTTAAACCAGCATTCACCTACCCAATCTTGGGTTTGAAGGCACAATTAGGATAAGTTTTAAGTAAAGCTAGATGTATTTACATACCTTTCCTGGCCAGCAGTATCCCAGATCTGAGCCTTAATGACTTTGTCATTAATGGTGATTGTTCGTGTCTGGAACTCAACCCCGATGGTGGATTTCGAATCGAAACAGAACTCATTCTTTGCAAAACGAGAGAGAATTTGAGTCTTACCAACTGCTGAATCTCCTATCACAATAACCTTGTACATGTAATCAATCTTTTGCTGATTATCATCATCAGTTACAACCCCAATAGCATTTCCACCCATCACTGAAGCTTCACCACCACCACCATTATCCACCTTCTTCGTCTCTTCAAATTTTTCTTCCATGATCAAGTAGAGTAGTTGGAGGAGTACAGCAGCAACATATATGTATAGGAAAGAGCAATAAATGTCGCATTAAAGCGAATTTAAAAATTTTCTTAACTTGAAAAATGGAGGGGGACTGAACCTGAAATGAAGGAGGGAGTGATGGCAAAAACATATATACTAGGTTGTAGGCGTTTCCGACCGAATTGTCATCGACCCCTTATGCATCATAATTACATGATATTTACATATCTAGCTATAATGTGTACCATTTGCATTAACTCTGCCAGATAATATACAGAAGAAGAGATGGGGTTGTTGGGGGTTCCAATCTCAACCAAAATTAATGATGATATTCGTATTAATTAACGTTCAACGACTATAACATGTCGACCATTCGACTTCATTCCTTGGCACAACAAAGCTCAATCAGGATTGATTGAACATGGCCATTTATAGTAAATGCTCCATTTGTGGCATGCTGTATACATCACCCACAATGCATTAGTTAGTTTGCTTACCCACTTTTACTATAACTAACTGATTATTATAACTGAATTTTTTTTTACCACATATGTAAGAAAGAACACAAGAAAAAACTGGATCAAGCAGCTGAAGAATAATAAGAAAGAAAATCACAATTCTGATCCATATTCCATTAAGAAAAAGGGAAAAAAAATGGAGATGTTTTATTATCTTGTTTTTGGGGTTCTTTCTTTTGTTGTTGCGAGCCTTGAGCTGAGCAAGACGAATAAAGATCGAATCAATACAACAACTGCATTCAATTCTTTCAAGAACAATTACCTGGTTGTGTACTCTCTTATGATGTGTACGTATTCCTAACTCAAATGCGTATGTCGCCTTCGTTTATCACATGGATCGGTTGATCATTGTGTATTAAATGTATGTTTTGCCATATAAATGCTTTTTCTATGAGAATGTAAAAATTTGTGGGGTTTCCATAGATTTGTTGTCTGATTTTCCTGTTTATTTACAAGATATTCATTGATTCTTACATTTTGAGTTGTTGATATTTTAGTACATATGCCATATTAGACCCTACCAGTGAGTGAATTCAATTCAGATGTGAAGCTTTATGATCTTTCCTGTAATGGGGTATAAGCTATTTGTTTATTTGACCGATTTTTCGTTACGTGTTTTGCTTTTCATCCAGACTGATCATGCCATATAGAGATTCGTTCTTGCAGTTCTTCTAGCTAATGCTTTTCGAGATGTTCGTTTGCGGTTTTAATTTGTTTGAAATTCCTGTGGCAATAGCTGGGGATTGGATGCAGGGTCCTTATGTCTACTACTTGTATAGCCAATATGGTTTCAGTAAGGGGGATATTGGCAGGCTTTTCATTGCTGGTTTTGGATCTTCTATGTTTTTCGGGACAATTGTCGGATCTCTGGCTGACAAACAGTGAGATGTTCATTCCAATTTCCAGTTTCATATTTGAATCATCTGAATATGTACACTCAGTTACGTAGTTAATTCTTAACTACTTGTCCATGTCAAATTAGGGGTCGGAAAAGAGCTTGTGTTACTTACTGCATTACTTACATACTGAGCTGCATTACCAAACATTCTCCTCAGTACAAAGTATTGATGTTGGGTCGTATATTGGGAGGAATCGCCACTTCTTTATTGTTTTCAGCATTTGAGTCATGGCTTGTTGCAGAACACAATAAGGTGAAGCAGCAGTGTCTTCATCTTCATTTTTGTATGCTTCCATTACTCGTAGGTTCATTTTTCCGTTCTCTTATTTTTTGCAGAGAGGTTTTGAACAGCAATGGTTGTCACTAACATTCTCCAAGGCAATATTTCTTGGGAATGGTCTCTTTGCCATCCTATCTGGCCTATTTGCAAACTTATTAGCAGATAATCTGGGATTTGGACCTGTGGCTCCATTTGATGCTGCCGCATGCATCCTTGCGCTTGGCATGGCCATAATCTTATCTTCGTGGCCTGAAAACTTTGGAGACCCTTCCGATAACAAAGATTTGCTTACCCAATTCAAGGGTGCTGCACTTGCGATTGCTGCAGATGAGAAAATCGCATTGTTGGGTGCAATACAATCCCTGTTTGAAGGTTCAATGTACACCTTTGTGTTCTTGTGGACTCCTGCTTTGAGCCCAAACGATGAAGATATTCCACATGGTTTCATTTTTGCAACATTCATGTTGTCCTCCATGTTGGGAAGCTCTATCGCGTCCCGAATGATGGCCCGTGCCTCTCTCAGAACTGAAAGCTACATGCAAATGGTGTTCGCTATTGCTGCGTTTACTCTGCTCCTTCCTATTATTACCAGTGTACGTATGCCCGAATTCTCAAACTGAAATTCTATTGCTTCATACTTTACTGCTAAAATATGATGGCCCGTGCCTCTCTCAGAACTGAAGTTACATACAAAGTGAACTAAGGAGAATCTTCATATCTAACTTTTGACTGCTAAAATGGATCAGATCCTCGTACCACCTTCAGGGGTGAAAGGTGGGAGCATCTCTTTCGCTGGGTGTATTCAACTCTTTGGTTTTTGTACCTTTGAAGCTTGCGTAGGGATATTTTGGCCATCAATAATGAAGATGAGGTCCCAGTACATACCTGAGGAGGCTCGAAGTACAATCATGAATTTCTTCCGTGTTCCTCTAAACATATTTGTGTGTGTCGTGCTTTACAATGTAAGGAGTTCCATCCACATATAGCTAAGTGATCCATGCCTGGTTCACAAATACACAAGTAGTATATTAACAGTTTGTTTGGTCGTTACTGACTTACGTAGGTAAATGCGTTCCCGATCACCGTCATGTTTGGCATGTGCTCCATATTCCTGTTCATGGCATCAATCTTGCAAAGGCGGCTCATGGTTGTTTCGGAGAGAGAGATCCAAAAATCAAGTAAGCTATCTAGTCAAGAGAATGGGGAAATCTTTTAGAATTTTGCAGCGCAATGTGTTTGTAGATAACTTGTATGTGCATTTTCTTAATATTCATCTATATTGCTTCATGTGCATTGTGCAGGGTCTCAAGATTGGACACCCATGAAGGAAAGAATTGAAGAGGAGCAACCACTAAAAGTCACCATTTAATTCAACTTTTGAAGAAGATAATCACTAGCAAATTTGGAAATATTTTTTCGTTTCTTCTGGATAACGTACACCTAAATCTCAAACATTTTGGATGTATAAGAAATATATGCTTTTAGCTAGTAAGAAAAGCACCAATGCAAGGGAATGGTGACCATCCTAGAACAAGGTGAAAGAATCCTACAACATTTTGCAATTGAGTATTCATACTTTTTTTTTTTTAGCGCTTTTACAAAGATAAGAGATTGCAGTATGCATGGACCGATATTATGTTTCAGTGGTTAATGCTTGTGGTTATTATCTTTGATTTTGTTGCCTCTAGAAAGAACATTATGTGCTATATATATATGCACATACTTGCATGTTGTATAATTTTAACAACACAAATTTTGAGAAGATAACATTTTTTTTGTTTAATAATGCAAATCTTATATTCATATTTATACATATTTTGTAGATGCTTAAATTTTTTTATTATTAATCAAGATTATATAATTATTTAAGTTTTTTGAAAGATTTTTTGTCTTCAGTTTTTTATCTTTTTAGCTTCATCTTTCGGCTAATACCAGATTTGTGCACGTGCTATGCATCGGGCACTTTTCTTTCTTTTAACTTTGTGTGTGCGTGTCTTTGTCCTTCCTGTGTGACGGTGCATTATTGATTTGGTGTGTACGGGGCTTCTCCTCGCCCCGTGGCTATGCGATTTGGTGTTCCGGGGTGAATACATTAAGGCTTAGTTTGCTATTGCTCTGGCTTTTATAAAAGTTGTGTGTTGCTGTGCTGTGCTGTGAGAAAAAAGCAGTTAGATATTTGGTAAAATATTAATTAAAGTTAAAGCTGATTAAAAAAGCAATTAAAGTGTGTTTGGTAAAATATCAGATTCAGCTATTGTTATTGTGGCAAATGACAAAAAAGACATATCTCTTAAAATAGTTTTATTCAATTTTATTGGGTTTAAAAATATTTTTTTTTACTATTAAATTTATTAATTGTTACTATGATTATGATTGTCAAAAAAGATTATTTTTTTACTTTCATTGGGCCGACCGAGCGAAGCGAGGGAGGACCTTTATATGGTCACTTTTTTGTCAATAGTAAGTGATCAATTGACACAAAAAGATTGGATTTTGGTGTCCCAAATTGGTTTCAATCGACAATGAAATGACTAAATAGCCCCTCCATGCTTGATTTCTCACTAAAATTGGCGTAAATATGACACAAAATGAAGGGTAATGGAGTAAATTTCACGGGCGAGAAAAAGGACACGGAGGTTGGAAATGGTTTAATTGTTTAGGGCGGTTTAGTAAAACCGCATGAGTAAAATGACCCAAAGGTTGCGGGTTGAATCCCGCCACCTTTTTTTTTTTTTCCTTTCTTTCTTCTTCTTCTTCCTCCTCCTCTCGATTTCTTCAAAAATCAAATCGACCATGAAGTTTTGATCGGAGGCGCCAGAGATCCATGAAGTTTCGATCGGAGATGATGGAAGCAGTGGTGAATACTGGCTCGAATTGAGTCTGTATCTTACAGGGAAGAGGATTGTGGAGGAATTTAGGTCAATGTATTGTGGAGATAATGAAAATTCGAATTCATGCGGTTGTTGTTAATAGAGGAAGAGGTGGTTAGTCCCAAATTAAAGAAGATATGGGTTTTGCAGAACGGGGTATTAGAAGGCGAGAACAACAAGGATTCGGTGTACGAGTTTTATTTGTGAATTTGAGATGATGATATTGATTGAAATTGAAGTTAGGGTTTTGATGTTAAGCTTCGAGATTTGAGATGTAGAAATAGGTGTTGATGATGAATCGAAGATAAAATTGATGAGGATGACAAAGTAGATCCGAAAGTTGTTTATACGATGTAGGAATGGGTAGTCATCGGTTCTCGAGTTCAAGAGTTTGAGAAGTTGGTTTGAGCTCATGGTGATTTTGGGTTACTGCGAATCAAGAAGAAGCTGATGGTGGAGAATTAAAGGTTTTTGAGTTGAATCAAAGATGGTGGTATTTGGGTTAGTTTTAGAATCAATGAGGAAACATCTGATGCAAGTTTTGAACAAGAAGAAGAATTTGCAGGTGGTAGTTGTAACTGTTATTATACAATGGAAGAGAAGATGGTATTGTTGCATTTGAGTTGGAATGGATTAGTTGAATGTGTAGGATTTGAATGAGTGTCAATGAATTTGCGAGATGGAGAACTAAAGGGTATGTTTTGATTTCAAGATCAAGGGGATGGAGTTGGTGGTCTTTATGATGGTCTTGAATGTGTTGGTGCTTCGATGAAGATGTCAACTGCAACAAGCTCAGGGTATTAGTGAAGCTGCAAATGGAGTTGAAGTAGTCGTGAGTGTTTGGTATGTTAGTTTTTCTTTTGTTCATTAAGGTCTCACGTTTTAGATATATTTATCGGTTGCATTTCCTTTCTGAGCATTCTATCAAGAAAATTAGCTAATGATCCTCCAGGTTTCCTATTGAACTGCCTAATACTGAAAATTCATTTAAGCTACAAAGAGTTGATATAATATCCAGTTTGCCTAAAAGTAAAATATGATATTTGAGTATCTTTGTGTCAACATTAAGATAGCAAGGTTCAAGTTAAATTGGTGTTGCTTTTTAGGGTCAAAATTAGTCTCTTTGTGGATTCTTTTCCTTTGAGGGTCCTTATAAAGTATAGTTTTGTGTCGGCTCTTTGATGTCGTGTTTGTTTCCCTCGTCTTCTATCTTTCTTCCTTGTCCCGAGTTACATCACAATTGGGATATTGTAATGAAAAAGGACTTGAGAAATGATTATATACACTTTGAAATGTCTGTATTGTAGTATACATTATTATAGGTGCACTTCAAGAGGTGATGGGGGTCTTAACCCCCAAGACTTGGAGTATGTGTTCAAGTCATGTCATTGTTACAACATCTCATAATCCTGTTATTATTTGCCATCCTAAACCCACGAGCTCTTACCGCTTTCGACTAAGTAATGCCATGTTATCGTATATTGCTTTCCAGGGCAGTTAGTTTTAATGCGTGGGAGTCATTTATGATTCTGTATGTTCTTAAAGGAAGAATGAGTTTACATGTTCGGTCCTCTCGCCTAATTTAGAATTCATGATGGTATCTGAAAATACGAAAATGATTATGTATGAATTACATAGACCTTTTTATATTTTGTATTGCTCTTTACCAGCATCCTCCGGATACTTGTGTGTTTGCTTCTCCTCGCTTAGTGTCTACCAAGGTTATGTCAATTTGATGGGTTTTTGTTTCTACTCGCAGGTGCTGGCACTGCCATAGGGGAGACCAATCCACTTGCGAATCAACATGAAGAATGCCCGAACAAACTGCCATGTCTCATTTGTTCATTAAATACCAGTATACTACTCCATGAGTCATTAAACTAAACTGACTAGGAAGATACAACCACATCCCAGTACATGTACATGATATGCTTACTGTTAGCCACATTCAGATGACTTGTGAAGAAGATATTATATATTTCAATTGTACAGCATTGAGAAAACCTGATGGTAGACGTTATCGAACTCTTACTCTATAAATACGTGTGTTCCTTGTTTGAATGAAACAAACTCTTTTTCTGTTTATAAATGTGTGTTGTTTCAAATCGGGTGCCAAATTTTATGGATATATAATTTTGGTTTGGTAATGTCACTCCTGGTTCGTTTTTGCATCCATTGCCAGGATGCACAGATTGAATTATGTATATGATAAGTCCATTGCATGGGTCTTGGTTTCAGTTCTTTGGTAAATACAACTATTTCTTTGGTGCAATTACAGCAACAGGATTTCTTTTCAAGGAGCTATGTGTGGTTGTAATAAACATATAGCATCCATGGCTTCCTTTGAAGCTGTTTCAACATTTTATTTCAGAAACTTCACTGTTGGAGTTCTGAGGCTTTTCACCATATGTTGCAAAAATCAGAACAGAACAAAAACCACCCAGAACAGGGGATCGAACCCGGGTCACCCGGGTGACAGGCGGGAATACTTACCACTATACTACAACGACCTTGTAGTGATTGGAATTTCTTTATTATATAACACCACACACAAGCCCATCGAAGTGGAAACCCCATAGTCGAATATGAGTCTACGTGGGCGTTAGAGAATCTGTGTGAATATCTGTTTCAGCATCATGTATCCCCCATCTGGTGGGTAGGCCTATAAAGGATTATGAGATGTGTCAATTGATCACTTACTATTTTGGACACCAAAATCCAAGTTTTCTACCCTTGGTGCCGATTCTCTTGACACGGTAGGCTACATGAGTAGAGCTTGCTTGGGGGGATTTTTAGGACACTGTATTTGGAGTTTAAGTAATTGTAGAAAATGAGCCCATTCTTGAGCTGAAGTTATAAGTTCTGGTGCTGTTACAATGAGGTTATGAGAATGGGTCTGGCTGTGTGGTGCTGGTTATGCATGAGGCAAAAAATTTGGTGTGTTATGTTGTTGATAAGTGCAGTAAGGTGTGTTTGCAGCTAAGATTACAGGGGTTGTAAGCTGAACTAGCTAGAAGGAGTGCAGGTGTGCAGTACTGGTGGAGTTTGCTTGCTTTTGAACTTTGAAGATTGAGAAAAAGAGATAGTATATGTGGTGTTGTTGCGGGGAAGATGGTGTTTCCGGTGGATGTTTGTTGGTGGTATTGATGCAATGATTGGTGATGGAGTGCGGAGTTAGATAGGCTTTGGTTGCACTGTCTCAAGCCTAAGAAGAAAAACGCGCCACTATGGTGGAAGTGAAGAAGTGATGCATCATGACAACACAAACTATGGCATGTGCAAGATTGCAATGGCTTTGGCTTGACCAATTCAAATCCTGACTCAGTCGATCTGTGCAAGCACGTAGTGGTGGCGTTTCGTCAAGTTCTTCGGTCGGCCCTCCCACCGTGGCAACGGTTGTACTAGTTTAATATTAGTTTTTATTTTTGACAAATTAAATGAAATGGTATCATAAAATACTTTGAAATTAAAATATAATAATATTTAAAGATTAAAATATAAGAAATCAAAAATTGATTGCATATATATTTAAAGGTATTTTTGTCATTTACAAAATAAAATAGGGACAAAAAGGATAAATCGAGCTTTAAATTTTGGTGGGACCAAAGCTTATGCTTTTGTACCTTTTAAAAGCTTCTCCTCCCCAGCTTTTAAAAAGATTGAGGAATTTGGGAAATGCTTTGGGTAAAAAGCACTTTGATTTTTTTAATCAAACACCAATTTTAAAAATTATTAACATATATAGATTTTGAAAGTGCTTTTGGAAAAATAAAAGCATTACCAAACCCAGCCTAAATAGGTAGAGAAAAGATAGGAAATATATGCGGATCATATTTATTTATTCTTTTTATTTTTGCAGAAAATATATGTGAAATATGTGGTTTTTTTTCCATGTATGTATTATTTTGGAGAAAAAAAAGGTCTTGATATGGTATGTACTCGAATTGAATTTGGACTTCCATAAAATTCCAAACACGGTAAGTAAGGTTTTCCATTTTGAGTTTGTAATTTTTGAACCAATCATATGTTACCAAATGTCCTCACCAATACTCTCGTTTCACAAAACTCAAAGAAGCTTTATTTCAACCAATAGGAGTGAGGGTTTCCTCACCGTTAAATATGGGAGCTTTATTTGTCTAAGCCTATAAGTCTTTAGATGTTGGGACAACTTTCCCAATATCCACATATTACAACGAGGATTTTGCAAACGGATGAACTTCCATTATAAGATAAAGGAACTGGGGACTAAGAGGAATTAGGAGAATAAGGATTAATCGATTTCTTAACAAAACTCCAACATGGGGAAGGACTTGTCAAAATTTCAACATAACTGCTACATATCCTCGAGCTCAAGTCGCATCGTTGATTTCCTTTTTATCGATTATCTCATCTGAAAATGGAGGTTGTCAATACCCTTGTTGAGTTCTCAAAATTGTTCATGCGGCCACATCGTTGATTGTATTTTGATTGTATTTTATGACTCTTCCTGGTGTTTGAGGATCTTTTTATTTCACCTCATCTAGAAGTCTAAAATATCTTTCCTCGTTTGCTTTCATGAGTTCAAGGTCAACTGTTTTGGCCAGTACTTCTGCCTACACTTTGAAGCTTTCCAAATCGGGATGGCGCCTGTTTACACGGCATTCCTTCGCTTCATGGGAGATGAAACTGACGCCAGGAACTACTTCCACAGTTTGGAAGTAAGAGCAAATGGTAGAAAACTCGGTTTTGAAGGTACGCCACGGAGCATTCGTGATAGTCACAGGAAAGTCAGGGACAGCCACGACGGGCTCACCATTCAGCAAGACATGGCTCTCTCTCTTTCTCAGGTGGAGATGAGAAAGAGTTCAAGCTTAGGGTCATAGGGAGGATATGGAAGGAACAAAAAAACCAAGAATTCGGTCGGGGTATGCATCCCAAACCTTTGTAGTTGAGAGGAATGTATGGCACGCAAATTTTCTCTAGGCTGTTCTGCAGGTTGGATACAAATTGGCTTATGATGTAATTTAATGACAATAAGATAGATTTTTTTTTGGTCTAAAAAAAATAAGAAACAAGAAAGATTAAGATAGTTTTACTTGTATCTAAATAATTTATATTTTTCTTCTTTTTTTATCTCAATTCCATTGATATATTACGATTGCATAGATACATCATCTACCAATACATCATTGATATAGTACGTTAAGCACCAATTGATATAGACTGTTAATGCTTGATGTTTTCGATTTTGTTGTATTTTATATTAATACACCTAAAAACATATGCGCTCTGCATATGCTTGTATTTTGTACCCCTTTAAAAATATATATTTGAAGATAATCATTTTTATCGTTTAATAACAAAAGTTTAATCTATGTAATTGTACTACTTATATGTAGATATTTTAAAGATCTTTCCAAGTGTCTAAGGTTTTCTAAAATCCAATTTTCATTTAAAAAATACAAAGATTCTAAGTTTTTTTATTTAGTTGATATATATATTTGCTCTTACAAGCTATCACATAAACAATCTTTAATTTGAATGAATTGGTTAGTTTAATATATAAAAAAAAAAACAATTTTGTCAATTTGACAAGATATACTTAAATACAATGATGTCTTTACATTCGAAACCATAATATGATGTTAGTTGTTATAATGATGTCAAAGATTAAATTGGTAATATGACAACCACATCAAATAAAATAATTCTGGTTATAAATGTTTTGCCTTCCACATGTAGGTAATAGTCATGGGAGTTTAAACAAGAACTCAACAAGTCAAGTTACATTATAGTAACATAAAACCAATGTAGTTGTAGTAACATAAAACCAATGTAGTTGTTGATTTGGGAAAGTAAGGTAAACAAATCCAAGGATGAAAGTATTCACTAGAAACATATGATTACATATTCAGCAAAAGACTGTTTTGTTCTAAAATACCAGAAATTTGAGTTTGAAAAATAGCTCGAGGATAGTACTTCCAAGTATATTGACTTGCAATTGGAGTTTGAAGAGAAGAAAATGGAGTTTGCTGAGGTTGAAAAAAGTTTAACTTTGGAAAACAACTTTGTACATAATGAGATGATAGTACAAAAATATGAATGAGATGATAAAAAAAGGTTAATTTGTTTACCTCACTTTCCAGTTTCCAGTTTCATATTTGAATCATCTGAATATGTACACTCAATTACATAGCTAATTTGTAACTACTTGTCCATGCCAAATTAGGGGTCGGAAAAATACTAATTGATGTTGCTTATTGCATTACTTACATACTAAGTTGTATTGCAAAACATTCTCCCCAGTACAAAATATTGATGTTGGGCCGTATTTTGGGAAGAATCACCACTTCTTTATTTTTTTCAGCATTCGAGTCATGGCTTGTTGCAGAAAACAATACGGTGCAGCAACATGGTCTTTCTGTTAACTTTCATTTTTGTTTGCTTCGATAATTCGTTGGTTCATTTTACGTTCTCTTATTTTTTGCACAGAGGTTTTGAACAACAACGATTGTCTCTAACATTCTCCAAGGAAATATTTCTTAGAATGGTCTCTTTGCCATCCTATCTGGCCTATTTTCAAACTTATTAGCGGATAATCTGGGATGTGTACCTGTGGCTCCATTCGACATTGTTGCATACATCCTTGCACTTGGCATGGCCATCATCTTATCTTCGTGGCCTGAAAATTTTGGAGACCCTTATGATAACAAGTATTTGCTTACCCAATTCAAGGGTGCTGCACTTGCGATTGCTTCAGATAAGAAAATCGCATTGTTGGGTGCAATAGAATCCCTGTTTGAAGGTTCAATGTACACATTTATGTTCTTGTGGACTCCTTCTTTGAGCCCAAATGATGAACATATTCCACATGGTTTCAATTTCGCAACATTCATACTGTCCTCCATGTTGGAAAGCTCTATCGCGTCCCGAGTGATGGCCCGTGCCTCTCTCAGAACTGAAAGTTACATGCAAATGGTGTTCGCTATTGATATGTTTACTCTGCTCCTTCATATTATTACTAGTGTGCGTATGCCTGAATTCTTAAATTGACTCACTAGTAAGGAGAATTTTTTGTATCTAATTTTTGACTGCTAAAATGGATTAGATCCTCGTACCACCCTCAGAGGTGAAAGGTGGGAGCATCTGTTTTGCTGGGTGTATTAAACTCTTTGGTTTTTGTACCTTTGAATCTTGTGTGGGGATATTTTGTCCATCAATAATGAAGATGATGTCCCAGTACATACCTGAGGAGGATCGAAGTACAATCATGAATTTCGTATGTGTTCCTCTAAACATATTTGTACGCATCGTGCTTTACAATGTAAGGAGTTTCGTTGATATACAACTAACTGATGCATTCCTTGTTTAGAAATACACAAGCCGTATATATTAACAGTTCGTTGGTTGTTATTGACTTACGTAGGTAAATGCATTCCCAATTACCGTCATGTTTGGCATGTGCTCCATATTCATGTTTATGGCATCAATCTTGCAAAGGAGGCTCATGGTTGTTTCAGAAAGATCCAAAAATCAAGTAAGCTAGCTATCTAGTCAAGAGAATGGTGAAATCTTTCAGAATTTTGTAGCACAATGTGTTTGTAGATAACTTGTATGTGCATGCATCATTTTCTTAATGCGCATTTATATTGCTTTATGTGCATTGTGCAGGGTCGCAAGATTGGACACCCATGAAGGAAAGAATTAAAGAGGAGCAACCACTAAAAGTCACCATTTATAATTCAACCTCTGAAGAAGATAATCCTTAACAAATTTGGAAATCTTGTTTCATTTCTTCTGGTTCAACACCTAAATCTCAAACATTTTGGGTGTATAAGAACACTAGTGGAAAACAAAAGTTCCGCGACCGTCAGGACAAGTCATGTATACGAGTTATATGACTAGTTCCAACCGTCTCTGTTGGGGTCTCTGATAAAGCGTAGCTGTTTTGATCGACCCTTAGAGTGGGTCTCAAAATAACAACTGATTTTAAGAGTAACAAGTACAGACCCTTAGCCGTGGGTCTCAGATTTAAATTATAATATTAAAAAAAAATATAGATTCAGATTTGCTGAAATGCCTGAATGGTTAAATCTGAAATAATCTGAGTGCATCAAAGTCAAGTCAAGTCAAATGGAACTCAAGTCAAAGTCAAGTCAAAGTAAGTCAAATGGAACTCAAATTAAACTCAAATGAAACTCAAACTGAAATTCAAATTTAAACTCTAACTTGAGAATTCCACATTCATTCATTCATTTTATCCATTGGGTTTAAAATTACACTAAAAAGATGAAATTCTGGTTCAAGACAATACATGTCCAAGCTTGTTAGGTAGTAAGTTTTAACAACAAAACGATAAGCTCCTCCGATGACGATGAACTTAGCCAATACTTTATAAATGATATCAAGTAGAGCATCCATGTGTTGTGTCCCTGGTTCACATACGACAAAGAACGTCGTTCCTGCAAAGCAAATCAACAACAGCACAATGACTTCGTTCAGCGTCTTTTTTTCAACAACATGTCCAAGCTAGCTAGTAAGTTCTAACAACAACATGCTAAACTAATAGACGATGTTCCGACAATGTGTGATAGGCAAGAATCAAAATGTTAAAGTCTGAGAAGTGATGCCAAACCAAAAGAAACATATAAAAAATGCCTTGAGACTACCATGCCTCTCACTATGGTGCAATCTCCAAAGTAACGGGATATCAAGAGAACCTACATATCAAAACACAACAATTCGAAGGGATAGGTACTTGATCCTGAATAATACAGCCGCAAAGATGAACAGCGACCTGAATAATACTGGCTGCAAAAGATGAACAACTTACTCTCAAATAAGCACATGACACGACTTACTCTGCGGTTGAAAACAACCTCGCAACCCTTGTCACCACTTTCCATGACGAATCTCAGTACATCACTGCATGGCCTAAGCACAAAAACTTGATTAGTGATGCATAAAGAGCTTTATGGATCCACAAATAAGACATCTTCGATAAAAATGTAAAAAAGTATTACCATACACTTCATATTCTTTGTCATATTATAAATTATCACTCACATAACTGTTTTAGTAATCTTATCTGCCTATAACATAGTCAAAGAAAAATTGAGAAGATTATTTCACATGTTTAAACTCTTGATGGTTATCAACATGGGAATAGACTTTTAGAGTAAATCCTGAGCTTAATAGACATAAACACGACATTCAAAGAAGCAATAAGCTAAAGAAAAGGTCTAACAACTTACGAGCCCGAAACTAAGGGTACATAAGTTGTCAAGGTTACTAAACGGTTCCAGGGAAAAGAAATCCAAATTTGGCACAAGAGATAAAGGTCAATTAGAAACAAATGCGTCCATTTCTGAAACTTACATGCACTAAAAGGCGAGATGTTGCACTATAGATTTTGCCATTTGTCCAAAAGCAACCAAAAATATTCCACTCGGCAGCTGTTACAAACACAACACAAATTTATGAGCGTCCATACCTATAAGTACCGATACTTTCAATCCTTACTAAAAGTTAAGATACACAATGAAAGTACCACAATGAAAGTACTGTGTATACTTCTTTATAGTAAGGGAAATTCAATAAGAAAAAGGCTTCTAGGTCATTGGAACAAACCTTATCAAGATCTATATCTTCAAAAATTACAATTGTACTTTTACCACCAAGTTCCATAGAGACAGGCTTCCACACAATCACAAACCAAATGAGAAGGCTCGAAAATATAAAAAAAAAAAGACCAACTGAGCTGCAGAGGCCATCACCTTAGAACCAGTTGCAGAACTTCCAGTGAATGCAGCCTGGCATTGTATCCGCAGATTCATTGGACCTAGAAATATAACTTGTAAGAAAAATATTGCTATATTGGAAAGAAGAGAAACATAAGAAATGCAAAAACAAGTTGAAGCACAGTGTAAGCACCTTTCAATAGACCATTCGAAAGTCGGATCAGCCATTCTGTTAAAAAAAATATTTACCTTAAAGACACCAGACACCGGATGTTTTGGCTAGGAGGACATGCTCACGTGTTTGTACACCTTCCTCTGAGATGGCCTGCCAATCACACTACATACTTTGGATATCTCATCCTCTTCACTGCATAACAAATGATAAGCAGCATTGGTGGTGAGATTCACAT
This sequence comes from Papaver armeniacum, assembly GCA_023531295.1. Classification (NCBI taxonomy): domain Eukaryota; kingdom Viridiplantae; phylum Streptophyta; class Magnoliopsida; order Ranunculales; family Papaveraceae; genus Papaver; species Papaver armeniacum. The sequence goes on from JAJJWW010012166.1 coordinate 31,345, forward strand.
TTTGTAACCTAGTTTAACCTTGAAAACACTACAAAAAAACTTGGTTATTCAACATAAAGTTCTCAAATGGATTACAAATGGATCCTTCACCGAGTCATGACAAAGACCACAATCTTTGCCTCACCATTGCCATTATTCCTTTGTCTTTGCACTTTGGGAGTAGATCACTAGGTAAGGATCACTTTGGTGTTGGTTTTCTAAACAAGCTTTTACGAAAAGAAAATATTAGATTAGCTAATTCAGTTGTATAGACTAACTGCAGGCGTGGAGCTATTAATTCAAGGAAAGACAAGACAAGAAATAAAACTACCTACTTACAACAAACGAGTATATAAGACATGTTCTACTAGCTTTACTACCAAGACTTGTTAACATGTTATCAAAATACACACATTGAGGACTATAATGCTTGCATGTGCTCAAAATAAAATTGAAAGAACACAAATATTGTATGAACTTTCCTTATCCACTTTAAGGTGACTACACATCAAAGCAGAAGTACAAATTATTGCCGCAGGTCATTTTACTTGATTCCAAAACAGTAAAATGCAAAGAAATTAAATCATGGTATATTAAGCATCCACTTTCCTTACAAAGAAATCATGGTCATTTTACAAAGAAATCATGGTCATTTTACAAATTATTTCATGAGTCATTTTACTTGATACTGACTGAATGGGATAATAATATTCGTGAGCTAATAGTAGGTAGACCCGAGGAGTACTCTAAAAAGTTGCTACACTTGAAATGCATATGTCTTTGTTGCAATTAATACATTCTTCGTGTTTTTTTGCAATAGGAAAATAATTAGATACAAGTACAATGAGTGATCTTTATATATCAAGAGAACAAAGTAGATGTTGAAGGTCCAATCAGCAAATAAAATAAAAGGGATGAAAGAACTCATATGCATATATGAGGGACCCGTAGGAGGCTTCCAACCTATGGAATTGGAATTAGATAATAGTTTCTAATATGCATTGGCATGCCTAAATACACAACAATTATGGAACCTAACACCTTTAGGTGGGCAGGGAATGCAACACTTGTAACTAAGTTAACAGTACGTAAAGAAAATTATATAATGTAACCATTACAAGTAGAATCTAAACGAGAGCATGGGACTTAAGATGTTACAAATATCATGCATCTTGTGTTACTCAGTAACAACAAACAACAATTTGATTGCTTAAATTGAAAACTAGCATTGTCATAAACAGTGTCAAATTTAAAAAATGAATGGATCTCCCACTAAACATAAGCTAATAAAGTATGGTGAAAAGCTGACAACAAGCACAACACTTAGCAAGCTCCGACAAGTTAAATACGCAAGCGAGAAGTCGGGGACAACCAATTGGAAAAAGGTTTACCTCAGATAGTAAGGAAAACTGTCAAAAGAAACCTCAATATCATCAGAGCAAAGGATTCCTTGTCGTAAACTATCCTTTAATGCTTGGCGCTGAGCTGCTGATGGAACTGTTTTATTTCATGTCTTTGTTCTTTTGCTCACCAAGAGCTCGTAATAAGTTTTTTTCCCACTCCTGGTGAGAAGCAGATTGTCCATCAAGCACCCTAATGTATGGTTTAAGTTAATGAAAAGACTTGCGAATGTTTCCAATACCTACATCAAAATAAGCATTCAAGCAAAACTTATCAAAATCGTAGTGTTAAAGATGGGAAATTCAACAGATAGGGAAACGTAACACCAGCTTGCTTGTCACCTGAAGAACTACATTTCTTAATGTGGCAATTGTCACCAGCTCGCTTGTCACCTGAAGAACTACATTTTTGTTGGTGCTGTTGATAGTTACCATAGCCTTAGTTAGAATACATGTTAGGATCTTGATAAATTTGAAACATATCCATGGGCTTCATAACCTCCATTGTTTTTGTTTTTTTTTTGTAAACCATAAAATCTCACGGGTTACATCACCAACAATTCCAAACCAAGGCTTAACTAGATCAATTAAAATCCAATTTTAGCATCAACCCCAGTACGACTCTCAGTAACTCCATTTAAGCAACAATCCCAAGATTTAACTACAATCCCAGAATCTAAAACAACATAAACTATCATCTTGAAACCCCACACTCAAATCCTCTTAAAAAAACACTAAAATCCTCTTCAAACAAGAATTTTTTTTTAATAAAAATCGAATCAAATTCTCTAATTAGGTCAAATCAACCCTAATCTACTAATCATACCAACATTGATAACTAAAAGAAAAAAATCCCAAAAAACATGAAAAATAGCCCAGAATTAACAAAAATGGTGTTAATAGAGATATGATAGAAGGAGAAGAAATATCCTCACCAGGATCGCATTGCGTGAAAATTCTTCCACATGTACAACCCACAAAAAAAACACAAAACAGAAACAAATTAGAACCAAAACCCATAAACCCTAAAATTCGAATAAAAAAAATCAAAATTAATTAAGAAATTGAAGATGAGTAAAAGAAATTGAATAGTAACCAGAAGAAAGAGTTTTAATCATTCCATCTCATCTAACTTCAGAATCTCTCAGTACTTCCTCTATTGTTCTTAGATTATACCCTCCTCCATTTCAATTCATCTCTTCAATTCAGAAAAATCAACTATCTGATTTTATGAGATGGAATAAAATAAATTACTTCCAACAACTACTTACTTTTGAGTTAATAGGATGAAAGATGAAATTGGTTGTAGATCGGAGATAATGATGCAAAAATATGATTTAGTGATGGTGGGAGATTTCTTCTTCGATTAATAATTCAATCCCTTTGTTTTTGAGAAGAAATAACTAGTTTTTTTTTTTTTAGTTTCTGTAAAACCGAAAGGAAAGAGAAGATAGGTGAGAGGGAGACGGAGACGGAGACATGTGAGGCAGAGTACAAAGGGGATTTGGTTTAGTGATAAAAACAAAGAGATAAGGTATCTTCATCCAACCGTTCACTTCAGATGGCTCAATCGTGGCAATACACTTTGCATGGGCCCAAAAATTTCGACAGAACTACCGACTACGAATCGCGGTTTAAGGGTCTGTGTTGAATGGCGAGAATGGTAAATATATTTTCCTATTTAGAGATCGCTAAATATACTCTCGGATTTTATCGTATTTTTACCATATCAGGGACTGTTATATTTGGTCAACGGTCCTACTACGGTCAATGAGGGTCTCAGATGTGGGTGGTATAATACCCATTTTCCACTAGTGGAAAAATATGCTTTTAGCTAGTAAAAAAAGCACCAATGCAAGGGAATGGTGACCATCCTAGACCAAGGAAGGTGAAAGAATCCTACGACATTTTGCAATTGAGTATTGATACTTTTTATTTATAGCGCTTTTACAAAGATAAGAGATTGCAGTAAGCATGGACTGATATTATGTTTCAGTTGTTAATGCTTGTGGTTATTATCTTTTTATTTTGTTACCTCTATATATATGCACATACCTTCATTATAATTTTTACAACACAAATTTTGAGAAGATAACATTTTTTTTTTTAATAATACAAATCTAATACTCATATACACATTATCTAGAGATTGCAGTAAGCATGGACTGATAATACAAATCTAATATTCATACTTAAAAGCATGCTTAAAAAAAAAGATACTTAAAAGTTTTTATTAAGATTATACAATTATTTAAGTTTTTTTTTGAGAGATTTTTGGTCTTCAGTTCGATCTCTTTAGCTTCATCATTTAGATAATACCAGATTTGTGCCAGTGCTATGCATCAGGCATTTTTCTTTCTTTTAACTTGGTGTGCGCGTGTCTTCTCTCTTCCCCGTGACGGTGCGTTATTGATTTGTTGTGCGCTAGGCTTCGCCATGCCCCGTGGCTATGCATTTTTCATTTGGTGTTGCGGGGTGAATACATTAAATATGTAGAGAAAAGATAGAAATATATGCAGATCTTATTTATTTATTCCTTTTATTTTTTTTGCAGAAAATATATATGAAATATGTGAGTTTTTTTTCCCTGTTTGTAAATTGGAAAAAAAAAAGTCTTGATATGGTATGTACTCGACTTCCGAATTGAATTTGGACTTCCATAAAATTACAAACACAGTAAGTAAAGTTTTCCTATTTGAGTTTGTAATTTTTGAACCAATCATACGTTGCCAAATGTCCCCACCAAAATCTCATTTCACAAAACTCAAAAACGCATTATTTCAACCAATAGGAAGTGGGGGTTTCCTTATTGTTCAACGTGTGAGCTTTATTTGTCTAGGACTTTAAGTCTTTAAATGTTGGAACAACCTTTCTAATATTCGCATATTACAACAAGGATTTTGCAAACAAATGAACTTCCATTATTAGAGTAAGGAATTGGGGACTAAAAGGAATTAGGGAACCAAGGATTAATCGATTTCTTAACAAAACTCCAACATGGGGAAGGACTCATCGACATTAATTTCAACATAACCGCTACATATCCTCTGTGTTAGAGCATAGCTCGGTTGAACCCACCAAACGTTGGTATGTCAAGTTTGGTTGTCATATTTTAGTGAACCAAAACTCATTTAAAGAGTCGCTTGATTATTTAGTAGAGTTAACTTCGTATAAGTTAGCTAGAAAGTTATTAGGATATGAGACATACAAGTATTACTCGAAGACTTGAAGAATGTGAAGAAGTAAAGAGCTACAACGACGACATCATCCTTCCTCTTGATGTTAGTAATATTTTGACTTGAACTGTTTCATTCCTAATGTATCTTTCAAGTCGTGCTATATTGAAAACATAACTGCGAAGATGTGAATGATTATACTCTAGTTAGACGTAGTATTAAGGAATTATAATACGAAGTATAACGCCTATATTTTGAACTTCGTATATGATCTTGATAGTTGGTTTAAGAATTTTAAAGAATCATATGCATCTAAGGGAACACATCGAAGAGACATTTATGGTCATAATTAATACTTTTTATACATGGTGAAGATGAAGTCATTGGAGATTTTGAAGATCTTGGTGATCAAAATCCTCAGAATCTAGTGTTCATTCATTTGTCCGAGCTACCGAACGCTGCATCTTTTGTTAGAGCATTGCTCGGTTGAACCCACAAGTTTTGCTATCTCAAGCTTGTATTCAATGTCAGGTGATCAAAATTATATCTTTATTTCTAGTCTACTAAGTTAAGTTTCAGATATGTTAAAATTGTAATGAGTATCAGAGATCACCCTTTAAGAGTGAAGATCGACGAAGACATTTGGAGAACTTCTGTATCAAGTATGTGAAGACTGAACCATTTTATCTTACTCACTATACCATCATTATATCTATTGAGACTATGTCGTATGACTTATAGTATATTTACAAATAAGATGTTTCGAGTCAAGCTTGTCTTGTAAAAAATCTCGAAATATGATTTAGTTATTAGATGTTCAAAGGTACTTAACAATATTAGTTTTATGAATTAATTTGTGGATCAATTGAAAATAGACCATACAAATGACTATATTACTTGGGAATTTTTCATACATTTTAAGAGAGAAATATGAACTTACTGAAATTTTTACTCACAGTAGGTTAGTGAATCAGTTCGCAAACCATAGATATCCGAGATACAAAAATAAAGGAAGGTTGGCGAACCGGTTCGCGAACCACAAGTTCAGCTGGGACCAGTTCACGAACCTGATTGGCGAACCCTGGTGATCTAAATTTTATAAGTTGGATAAATAGGCTAGCAGTTGGCGAACCTTGTTCATGAACTGTGGTCAACTGAGTTTGATTGTCTAGTAGGGTTTGCGAACCCGAATCACGAACCGTAGAACCCTGACTCGTGAACAAGCCCTACTGTTGGCAAACAGTTGTACCAACTGTCCCGATAGTGTTTAGTAGATGCTTAAAGACTTATTATTTTAATATGTTTAGAATTTCTAGAACTCTCTTAAACACTTCTAAGACTTGATTGATTATTTAAACACTTATGTGTTTGTATCATGATTAATTTCTTAGGTGTTTAAATGAACATCAAATAACTTTCAATTATTTGGGTAGTTTGCCAAACCGAACAGTCATTATACACGGTTCCGTAACCGAGCCTATGTGTATATATAGTCTTCTATTGTATTTTGACGACCTAAAGTGTTTTTCTTGATCCTCAAATTATCTTAGCTTGGATTCTAAGCTAACCATGGTAAATGAAGCATCTCTGTCAACTAGAAAAATCAATCCCTGACACTTTGTGTCCTAGTTGATTCTAGAGTCATCCTCTATTGACCTAGGTTTCCTATGTGAAACGTGATTAAATCTACGACTAAAATTCTTCACTAGTTCGGGGATTCGTGAAGCCAAGTCCGACTATCTTTACCTTGATAGTCCGTGAATCCGGATCTTGCTTTTCGGATTATCGAGGTTTTCTTAATCTCTTTCGGGAAAGATATATAGTAATCGCAAAGTTCTCTTCGTCCCAGACTTTTTGATTCCTTAAGATAGATATCTAAAGACTGATTTTATTTGATCGAAGATTATTCTTGAGAGGTTTGTCTATTGCAAATAGATTTCCGCACCTTCATCTTTGATCTAAACGAAAATCAAATAGGCTTATCTGTTAGAGGAAAATTGGTACCAAAAGTCTTTATTTTGGATGAAGCAACTCTTAGGATGTAAAGGACGTCAGCTAAGGGAATCAAGTATGAAGAACCTTGCGAGGTTCAAGAGATGTAAGGAGCGCGACTATAACTGAAACGCTTGGAGGGTGGATTCGGTCTCAACTACATTTCAGTCTGAAGTATGATAGTAGTCTAGTGCCTATAGCGGCTTAATACAGTGTGGTGTTCAATATGGGCGAGGTCCTGGGGTTTTTCTGCTATTGTGGTTTCCTTGTTAAAAAAATTTCTGGTGTCTTGTGTTTTTCCTTTTCCGCATTAAATTGTTTATCTTTACATATGTGAGTACATATTCGATCTAAGTAGATACGTACGTTTAATTCTAATCTATTATGAGACTAGTTTCTTGTAGAATTCATATCTTGAAAGATGGACAAACGTCAAACTTAAAAGTTAGCCCATCCTATCTCAAGTTGAGCTAGGGATGGTCGAGGCCCAGTTCCTTTTGAGAGCCGGCCGGCCTTAATTGAGAACATAACGACTAGTTCCATCCAATAGGTCTAATCTCATCTTCAATAAATTTAATTATTTTCACTTCCAAACGACACATTTTCCACCTTACATCCATAATTTTCGAGGAATAGCTTTGTCGTATATTAATCATGCCGAGTCTACCGTAATGAAGATTTATCTCTATGTAGAACTAATTTTATAGGATGTTATCCCTCTAGGGGTGCAGAACGGCGAAAAAATGATTTAGTGGTTTAGTGATTTATCTCTAATGATATTATTCTTGTAAAAGATTAAAATTGTTAATTTCGTACATATCTTCGTATTGATTGCATGAAAACTACAAATCAAAATATTTGACCTACCTATTTCGAAAAACTCTGTAAGATGAAATATTCGTTTAGCGGGGTTATTTATTTATCAATAAATGAATATAAACAAATATCTATTCATTTAGACAATATTTTCTTAATTAAGAAGTTAAGTTGTATCGGTGGTGCTATTCACCTCCCTATTCTCCACCTCCCTACTCTGCTCCCTCCAATCTAAACCCCACATCTGGAAAATGGTGAACCCCATCTGTACTTGAATGTGATTCAAATCCTAGATGTGTGGTGTAGATTGGAGGGAGCAGAGTAGGGAGGTGGAGAATAGGGAGGTTAATAGCATTTCCGAAATTGTATAGGAGAAAATGTACACGTATACCTAGGAAATATATGTCAAAATTCTTATCAATAATTCAATTAACATTCATTTTCTTTTGAATTAACTGGTGTCATTTCCAATTTACGTTATAGAAATGTGATGGACGTCGAACATCTTTTGAACTATCCTAACGAGAATGATGCAATTATGGAATCTCCAACAGACGAAGAAATTATTGAGTCAGTAATGAATAATGAGAATGATCCTGAACCAGATGATAGTAGCGTCGTACCAAATGTGTCATCTAAAGATGTTTTTCAAGCGATGGTCACTTTAAAAATTTACTTGCTACAACATGAGCAAAATATTCAAAAATTATGCAAGATACGGTGCATTTTGGTTTGGGTGGAAGAAAAAGACAATCTAACATAGATGAATTTTTTTGAGTTCATTCATACGTATATTATTATGCAAAATTTTCTGATTATGTATTTTGGTTTATTTTTATAGTATATTTTTTTATTAGGCCGACCGAGCGAAGCGAGGGAGGACTTTATATATGGTGACTTTGTGTCAATGTGAAGCGTGACATTTTTTCCAATTAGACACAAAAGATTGGATTTGATTCAACGATGAAAGGACGACACTGCCCCTCTAAATCAAAATTTTCTTTTTTTCATTTAGATATTTTCGTAAATAAACTCAAGAGGAAGGGCACTAAGGTATTAGACATTTTCGTAAATAAACCAAAGAGGAAGGGCAGTAAGATATTAGACATTTTCATAAATAAACCAAAAAAGAAGGGCAACTGGATATAAGAGCCAAATTTTATTATAATTCCTTATGTATCCTATTTCTTTAGGGGGATAATTGACAACCAAACTTTAATATAACATATCTAAAAATCCGTGCCTTGGAATTTTACAAATTTTATCTCGTTGGAAAGGTTTTAAAAAAATCTACGCAATGAGTGTAAACAACAATATTAAATTTAGAGTTTTTTACGAAAAATTTGGAAAAATATTTATCATTTTAGGCACAATTTTGAAAATAAAATGGAGATCCATTTTGCAAACTTCCACAAAAGGATACATAATACTTTATGTAACCATATTTTGGTTTTATGCATCAACTAATTTTCTTTTGCAACTAATAAAACGATGTACTCTCTCCGTTTCAAGAAAAATGATATTTTCACTTTAGCCATAATTTTTTTTTTTACAGTCCAATTGCAGGAGTGTTTCCTTTTTTCTTCGGTCGGCCTTCCCACCGTGGCAGCGGTCATCTAGTATATAAGTCAGTGATGATTCGTTTATATTTCTATAAGGACTTTAAGGATCTAATTTTTTTTATTTATTAAGGTTTCACCTAAATACCACCCATGATTCTCCTAAATCCCACCCATAACAAAAAATACAATGATTTTATACCTATTCTAAAGAAGGTGGTAAAAACTCACCTTCTTCTCCAACTATTAACTAATAACCGTCGCTACCATCTCTTCCACCACCTTCAATTTACATATGCATCAAGATATTAACCTTATTAAGATCTACTTTTAGATTTACTTGCCACCAATGCAGATAGGGAATCCTTGTGTTCTCCCACTGATTTGCCAGTGGTAAGGATGTTTAGATAATACCCACTGATTTGCCAGTGGTAAGGAAGTTTAGATAATACCCACGAAGGCTTTTTTCAGGTACTCCAAACCACCGGGGCATGATCTTTATACATGCTTTGTTGGTTTTTCACTTACATGTCTGTTGAAAAAAGTTTAAACATAGAAGTTTAAAGGAAACAATTTTAATCTTAATTTTTAGTTCCCGTTTTAGTTCTAGAGATAAGATAAAATCAGGTCTTTATTTTGTTTTATGTTGATTGATTAATCTTAATAGAGATATGTTAAGTTTCAAATTAACCAATATCATGATTTAGATTTTGAAAAAATCTCATGTAAATTCCATAAAAATATGATTTGTAGGAACAAAGATAAGGGTTTTCCAATGTAATTAATTTGGAAACTTTATTACTGTATTATGAAGAGTGGTGGTGGTGGTGGTGATGATGGTGGTTATTGTAATCGGTTATGATACTGTTTATTAATGTATTGGAATTGCTCATGGTAGTAAGTGGAGAAGAAGGTGAGTTTTCGTTACCTACTTTAGATAAGGTCTACAATTAATATTATTTTAGACCGTTGGTGGTGTTTAGGTAAGTGTGGGTGGTATTTAGGTAAAACCTTTATTAATATATTAAGCGAGGTTATTCATTTATCACTTTGGCCCAAGTTGGGACCGAAAATAATTATTCATTTGACAAGGTTATTTATCGAACATGAAGTTTGACCGTACACAGAACGGTGTAGCCTCGAAAGAAATTTTTTTCTTCGTGATCCCCACAATACGACCCATCTCTCTCTCCCACTTCCACTTCCACACTCTCACTCACCAACCCCGTCCCATTTTCCCAACAATGGCCGCCACCGCCAACGCCACCGCCAGCCATCACTTGCTGCCGTAATCCGAACCCATCACTCTCATTTCAATAACAATCTCTCTTTCAAATCAAAAACCTCAACAAGTTTCCCGCTTTCAATCAATATCACCACCACCACCAGATCCCCCATAAAATCAAACTCAATAACATCAGATCTCACACCCAAAGACTCTGAATTCATCGAGTTTGGAAAGAAGCAAGGAAATGGACATTTGATTTCTTCAGGAGTGCTTGTAGATCGACACCAGCAGTTATGGAGATTTAAAATTTACATGATTTTACTACTGTTTCTGATCTCAGTTCTTCTGTTGCTTCTCAAATCCGTCAGAATGCATCCATCACTAACCCTAAGGTACAAACAAATTTTTCATTTCTTCATTTTTCTTATTTTGGGTTCTTGAATGATTTGATTACAGGGTTATTTGAGAATTTTCATTTTCGTTAGCTCAATATATAGTTACATTGTTGAGAAACCTTTTTAAACCATTGTTGACATTGTGAAGACTGGGCTACTGGGTGCCAAGTATGTCTAGTAATAATGGTTGTAATCCTGGTTTCATTGGGGTTGTTGTTAGGCCAGTTCTTGTAGTTTCGGCATCTTCACATAGCTGTTAAAGAGATAACAATGATGTTACATTGGTAGAACTTCAGTCTAGGATATAATGGGTGACATAGCTTAGTGGGTAGGTGTTCATGGCTTTACCCTTGTTGACGTTTTTGCATTGTGATATTTTCCGTGTTAAAATCTCAGGGTGTTATTGACTTATTCAAATTGCTGATATGAGTTATGAAAACCTCGTGTCTTGCCCGGATTCCTTCTCTGTGATATCTGAGGAAGTGGTCCAGCACTCCAACGCTTCATTTGTCTCTTAATTAGACTCTAAATAGTCCAATGTGGGTTGTTGTTAACTGGAACTAAAATGAGTGATGAACTAACTTTGGGGTTTTTAGGAGATTTTATTCTCATTTCTGGTTTTATGTGTTTTGAGGTTCTTTTGTCAGTCTTGGTTTCTCTAGTGACTACCTTGTTGAGAAAAATCCTTCTGAACCCTGTAATCATCTTATCTTCCTTTTGAATGCAAAAACTTGTTTCATTTATCACAATCAACGTATTGCAGACCGATCCATTGAGTAGCGAACACTTCTAGTAATACAGTAATAATCGGTAGAAAATCTAGTTTGATTTGGGTGGTCTGCGGACCTTACCGAGTAATTACAGCAGTAGTAAAAGCTTCAAAGTGCCAGAGATGTTACATTTGTAAAATACGTTTCTAGGATGAAATGGGTGATGCAGCCTGATGGATATTCATGTGAGGACCCTTGTTGAGATTTTTGTTTGTGGTATATCCTGTATTAAAATTTCAGGGTATTATTCACTTATTGAAATTGCTGATATGCAATTTCAAGATGTAACTCTTGGCATTGAGATGTGAATTATGTAAACCTTGTGTCCTGCCCTGGTTCCTTTCTTGTGATATGTAATCAAGTGGTCTAATTGTTCGACGCTTCATTTTTCTCTTATGTAGCTCTAAATATTTCAATGTGAATTGTAGGCTATAGGTATGTTGTGTTTGATAACCTGCGTAACAGGATTCCTGATAACATTTATTAAGTAAAGATAAGTCACAGATATGATAAGTGTAGAGACACTAACTCTGGTTTTAACTGTTTTGTTGCCTGCAATATCTCAAGTCTTGCTGTTTGATTAATGGGTGGGATTCAAGATATAATGATGCCATGTCTTTCTTCTTTTATGTTATCTACGCTTCTGAGATCTAAGAAATTCTTGTATTTACTTTTTGGAAGTTAGTTCAGTCTTGGAAGTTACTTACATTGTAGTCCTTGAAATTGTGAGTCGTTGTTTTCCTTTTAATCAACTCTGGTACATTACACCATTCAGCTTCAAGTCGTCGTCAATGAGATTGAAAGTTCCTGTAGAACTTAGGATATAGCTTGATGGATAGATATCCATGTCAAGACCCTTGTTGACATTTTTGTTTTGTGATATTTCCTGTGTTCAAATTTCTGGGTGGTGTTCACTTATTGAATCTTGCCGATATGCAATTTCAAGCTTTAACTCTTAATTTAGAAGTGTGGGTTATTTAGACCTTGTGTCTTGCCCTGATTCCTTCTCTGTGATATTGAATCAAGTGGTATAATACTCCAATGCTTCATTTTTCTCCTAACGAGACTCTTAATATTCCAATGTGTATTGTTGGTTATGCATATGTTGTGTTTGATAACCTACGTAAAATCGTAGCCAAACAGTAAGATGTGAGACACTGCAGGCACCAAAACTTTAATTTCTGAATTTCTCGTTTTGAAGGTTTTGTGGCCTGCAATGTCTCAAATCTTATTGTTTGATTAATGGCTGGATATTCATGTGAAAACACTTGTAGTGGTTTTCGTTTGTGATATTTCCTGTGTTCAAATTTCAGAGTGTTATTTACTTACTGTCTTACTGAAATTTCTGATGTGCACTTTCAAGCTTTAACTCTTGATGTACTGGTGTGAGCTATATAAACTTCATTTTCCCGCACTTATTCCTTTTTTGTGATATTTAATGAAGTGTGGAATTTTTACTCCAAAGGTCCACCCATCTCTTCATTGGACTCTGAATATTCCAATGTGAATTGCTACTTACGGAGATGTTGTGTTTGATAACCTACTTATCAGGATACCTTATAACATCTGGTTTTGAATGTTTTGTTGCCTGCTGCAATGTTACGAGTGTTACTGTTTCATTAGCGGCTGGGATTCTAGCTAATGATGCCATGTCTTTCTTCTTTTATGTCTGTCTACCCTTCTTTTAAGTTGACTTGAACATGATTTGGCAAAACTTTTGTAATTCAAGTTTAACATGTTTTTCTTTTTTATTTGTTCTGTCCTTGGTTTGTTGCCTGCAACTCTCGATAAGTTGACATAGAATGTGATTTTGCAAAACAGTTTTGTATTTCAAATTTAGCATGTTTTTCTTTTTAATTTGTTCACTGATGCGTAGGTAATAGACAAGAACTGCACAACATTGTTCAACATGCGAAACAGCGGCATCATATCATTGGGCAGTATGTGGTGGGGAACGGAGGACTTGTGCAGGATGTTGGGACTAAGGATGTGCCTCTGACTTCCTTAAGAAGTTCGACACCACCAACTACTTGTAAATCTGAGAACAGGACCTGAACCGCCCATCCTCCTATATTGTCCTGTGCTGGCTATTTTGACACTTTTGCTTGTCATGTTTAGAGGCAGTGAAAGTACCACCAAATTCATCGAGTTTGGAAGAAGCAAGGAAACGTACATTTGATTTCTTCAGGAGTGCTTGTAGATCGATACCATCGGTTATGGAGATTTACAATCTATACGATGTTACTACTGCTGCTCAGCTCCGTTCTTCTATAGTTCTATTGCTTCTCAAATCCGTCAGAATGCAACCATCACTAACCCTAAGGTACCAAAATTTTCATCTCTTCATTCTCAGATTTTTCTTATCTTGGGTTCTCGTATGAAAGGATTTTTTATTTTCATTTCTGGTTATAGAAGTTCCGAGTTGAACAAAACAAGTTTTATGCTTTCTTATGCGATATTGTGATAAACGTTTAGGTTTAGTAATAGTTGACAGAAATCTTGTTCGCCGTCTTAGCTCAAATGGGTAGAGCACATAGTTGTAGATGTGGGTTCAACTCCCACAGATGGCACAAGTTTCATATTCTAAGCTAATTGGTTAACTCAAATTTCCTAAGTTTCATACTCAAGTTTCGTAGTGAGCAGAACCTGACAGCTTCAGTGAAGGTGGTCTACTAACTAAGCACTGTTGGCTTCAAGGTAATCTACATATTGTTTACTGCAACAGAAAAAAAGTAGATATACAGAAAATCAATGCAATGATTGATTTAATCAAATTATACGCAGGTGCCTCAGCAAAAATAACACAATCTCCAGCAGCCTATGTATGAGTGTCGCCCTCATGATGATGGAAGACAAAACAGAAGAAAGTAAACTCCAATGGCTTTGTGCAGGTTGAGGATCTTCTTCTCTAGGAGGAGCATCAACTATTTGGGGATCCTCCGGATTCACTAACAGCTCGATTGAGGTGCCTTCTCTGGCGAAGTAATCAATGAGCTGCGACTCATCATGCATTTCTTGTCCATTAACCAGCAGATGCTGGTTCTCCACTTGGAATCCAAATATCCCACTGATTTCTTCCTTGAGTGTCCTTACAGTTTGAAACAGATAGATAAAATACGGATAATGCGTTTGAAACACGGGAGATCGATTGAGGATCATCACAGGGATTACCGCATTCGGGTAGTGTCTTCCAGGGATTGGATGATTTGGATTAATTTCAGGAACAGCTCCATCATCCAATACCAGTTCATCTTCTATTTCATTAATAAGAAATTCCTCTTCCTCTGGTGCAACTCCAACTTCACCACCATCCTCATCACCACCCACCCAAATATCATCAATAGCTCCATCAATTTCACCTTCTTCCTGATCAAAATTCCCTACAAACCATGGCAATAGGATCCCACCACCACCGTGACCACCATCTCCATCATCCAAACCACCTCCTGGATCTGCAGCAAGCACATTCCCATAATCCACCACCAAATCATCCAAATCAGCTCCATGATCAGCAGCAACCACAACCCCATTATCCTCCACCAACAGATTACCTTCATCGTCAAATTCGAACCCAGCCCACCCATGATCACCATTATCAGCTTGATTTTGATCTTCATTCTGATGAAGACCCACTGCTAGATTATCCTCATTATCACCATAATTCACATTCAATTCCATGTTTCGATCATCATTCTGATGAAGACCCACTTCTAGATTCACTTCATTATCACCATCACCAGGATCAATCTGATGATCCTCATAAATATCACTACCACCAACCACCACATTCTCAAGATCACCTTCTGGAGCACCACCACCACCCTCATCAGCCACCACCACCCCAATATCACCACCACCAATACTCTCCAACACAAACTGCAACCCAGATTGTTGATGACCATTATCATCACTGACATCCAATTCCCTAATCTGCTGAGAACCCATTAAAGAAGAGGCGAAGTAGGTAATTCCGAAACTAACAATAAGGATGATTGCTGTAACTACAATGATCGTCTCAAGATCATGATCACCATCTGTTTGTGTTATGAAGTAATGCCCAGATTCGGAAATTCCAGTTATCTTCCAATTTCCCATATTTTTTTCAATCTTCTTCTTCTTCTAGTTCTGCTTCTTTCGATCAAAAATAAACCCTAAAATTAATAAAGTTGCGTTCTTTTTTGATATTCGGATACAAATGGGTTTGTAATGTGATTGCATAGACGAAGAAAAATTAGGTTTTTTATTGAAATTAGCAAAGATAGAAATTGGGTTTTAATTGCGATGAATAAAATTAGGTTTTCTAGTGTAATTGGCAAGTAAAATTCTTGCAAGAAAGAAATTAACAGGTAATTGATTAAGATGATCAATATCTATATTTGAAAAAAACAGAGGAAGGGTTGCAGTTGATGATGGACTTCTTTCTGAATTAGTAGCCGTTGTTGTAGATAATTAACGATCAATTGAAAGAGCCGGATTAGCTAACTTCTTAGGTCCCAGGATTAGCTCTGTTTATAATACCTGATAGAAAATTAAATTCCCAATTTGGATTGTGTAGCCGTTGGAAAATCTGTGTAGAAGATGGAATTGCTACGTGTTATTTAATACCCTCTATTCGCTAGGGGGTAACCGTTTAAAGAAGATTTCTTGGGTGGTCGGGTCTGTGTGGAAACCGCATCTCACATTGTTAAGCGGGCAAACAGATGCATTCGGATGTGGATTATCCGTATCCGAATCTGAAGTTGCCGCACAATATCCGAATCAATTTGAAATCTGAACAAGTGTAGGTTTTTTCACTTCGAATTTAGATCTAAATATTAAAAATCTGTGTAGAATTTATATCTAAATATCGGATAATAATTCAACCCAAAAACAGGAGTAAAAAATAAAAAAACATTATATAAATAATTTTTTAATATTTTTGTTTTCCAAAGGAAGTACCAAATTTATTTATCTTTGAATTGTTGGGCTTTCTTCGCCTGTAGTCATGTATTGGGCCTGTATCTTACTCATTGCTTATGCATGAATTTTCTTTTCTTAATATAACATTCACTTTTGAAAAAAAAATTGTTGGAAGCCTAGCAACAAGGTGAGCCCGGACGATTGTCTACTAGGTAAATTTAATAATTGCCTACTATGTAAATTTCAAAAGATCAATCTAGACAAAAAATAAATAAAATATTTACCTGAGATTATTGCTAAAAAGTTCGTGTACTGTGTTCGGTACCGTGAAGTGTAAAATGTCAATTTAGACAAAATATTTTGTGAAGAATAAATTGTTCTTAATTCAGATTGCTAATGATCCATGGATAACCATTGTTTGGATCATATTTCGAGATTGATCAAGGTGAGCTTGAAATTTGAAATATCTTATTTGCAATATTTAAATCATACTAAAATCACACGACATTGTCATAAGATAAAATGATAGAAATATAGAGTAAATCGGATAAGTCAGCATTCACATATATTAGTTGATGTTGTTCTCGCAAATTTCTTCATTTGTCTTTCAATCTTTGAGGATATATGGTGATACCTAATACTTAATACCATGATGTTATCCTAATCTGAGACAGTAGACTAGAAATCAAGATATAATTTTTTGCATCTAACATTGATAATAATTTTGAGATAAAAAAACTTGCGAAATGACCGAGAGATTCTCTAACAACTATATTATATATATCTATATTGTTGGATCATATCGAACTAACATTACATGTTACAGAAAAGTAAATTGCAAATGATGCGTCCATGAACAAAGGTTTTTCAAATACATTTTCTTATATTTTCCTTAAGATAATAAGATTTAGGGAATACCATGGCGAAGGCACAGGGAAGGGTGGGTGTGCAATTGCCCATCCTTGGTTTCCAAACTATCAATTTCTCTAAGCCCAAATTTGAGAGTCAGAATTTTTGCATCCTTTTAAGAAATTACTTTGCACCCCCTAAGACTGGCAATGACAAGATTATAATGCGATTTCAAGATATCGTAACACGTCGACTCTGCGATGTTGAATATGGAAGAGTTGGGTTTTTTCGTACGGGATAACAAAGTTTTTTTTGGGTAATTATAGTGTATATAAGGTAGTTTTGGGGGTTTTTTGTGGATACTTGAAACATTTCTATGTGATGTACACAAGCATAGAATTGAAATCATCGAAGAATTCACTAGCTTATTAGCTTTTTTCGTACATATTTTGCATTTTGTATTTTGTTGTTATGAAACGCTATTAGGTATTGTAATACAATCTTTCATATCTAAAGAAAAAAAAATCGAGTCATTTATGCTTTGTGGTATATTCTTTTATTTTCCCACCCTCTTTCTAAATCCTGGCTCCGTCCTTGGATTACGATGACTTTTCCTGCTAGAATGATGTAGGGTTTTTAATGATTTGTTATCTAATCAAATTACAACATTAATTGTGTTTTTGGTAGATGTAGCTAGATATAGTAAGGTTCTGATGATACATATGATATATCTAGGGTAATATCATCATCATCTAATGGTGATCCGAATGTTTATTTCTGCTCATGATTTAACCGAAAAAATGAAGAGGAAGAACGAGGGTTTCTTATCTCCTGATCTCCACCCTTATTATGGTCGAAGGTAACTGGGTAATTTGACTTTATCAAATAACTATGGACCCAAGGTTAAGTTGTATTTATGGATGAACCTTGCTAAAACTATTTGTTTTGGCATTGGACCAAACGACAAATCTTCATTTATTATCTATAGATTGATCTAAGAAAATAAGGAGTTGTATTTGGAACATATAAAGTAATCTTAAGAGTATTGTGGTGAAAGATGTAGTTACTGCAAAAGAAAATCAAAGTTCTCAAAGCAAATTATAGGATTGAACAAAGATTCTAAGCACCATAGAAAAGAAATTTACAATTGGACTAGCTGAAAATTCTAGCTATAATTGTAGGAACAGAATCTCGCAATAGTTACATCTCAGCGAAGCTTTAACTAAAAGGTGGTTGCGAAGGTCATCGCAGACTGTTAGATAAGTGATGTAGCGAGTGACGTCAGCTTAGTCATAAGGAAAGTGTGAAGATTCTGCGAAGATTGGGATTACCTTGCGAAGAAAACCCTTATAAGCTTGCGAGAATGACGCAGATCAGATCCGAAAATAAAGGTTGGCTTAGCTGTCATCCACTATGTAATATCCTATATAAAAGACCAAGCAAAGTCGAGATGAGAGATTTTTTAGAGAGGAGAGGAGAACAAATAGGAGAGAGAAAGTCCAGAGTTATTTTGATTTCCTTGTATTCTTATTACTTTTGTAAGATTCATCAAAAAGATAAATAAAACTTTGTAAATTGATTATGAAATTTAGTTAAGAACAGTGTATAATCTTGGAGGGGTGTGGTTGTAGGAAATCCTGCAACCACATATTGGCGCTAGAAACAGGGATTGAAAATTTGAAGATTATCTGAAAACAAGATTGAATGAGGATATTATGATTTGACAGAATTTGAAGTATTTAATGAAGAATTTGTAAGGTGTATAACAAGTTATTGAAATTAAAAGAGATGATGAAGAAAGTCAGTAAATTGATTGAGGAAAAGATCATCAAAATCAAAGAAGATGGCAAGAAATTGGAATGTAACTTAATTACAAAGACAATGATTAGTGAGTTTCATGAAAATCTCAAAGGAAGAATACATAAACGAGATTTTGAAGGAAAGAAAATTATGACAGATTTAAAAGTGTCACCATTGAAAGAGTGGGAAAAACAGAAAATAACATTCACAGCAGTAGAAATATCAGGAAAAAATTTGAATCACACAGCTCCGTTGGTAATCACAGTAGCTGTAGCACGAAAAGAGAAAGATGAACCAACGAAGTCAATAGAAGAATGGGCGGTGAACAGAACTCTAATAGATACAGGAAGTTCAGTCGATATAATATTCTACCATGCATTCAAAGGGATGGGGTACAAAGATGAAGAGATGACTTGTTCAACATATCATATTCATGGTTTTGGTAAATTTACAACAAAACCTAAAGGAGAAATAATGGTGCGAATACTATTAGGAGAAATTGAAACACACGTGACATTGTGTGTAGTGGATATGGAGTCACCTTACAACATGCTATTGGGAAGACCATGGATACATGCAATTAAAGTGGTAGCATCCACATTACATCAGTGTATCAAGTTTCTTATGCCTAGTGGAATAGGTGAAATTAGAGGAGATGATAATGAGGCGAAAATGTGTCATCAGGTGGAAGTAGAAAATTATGAAGGACGTGCAAAGAAGTGAAAACTTCGCTGGAAAATGGCGAAAGAAACAAGGAAAAAAGAAGAATTTAGAATTTATATGATAAAAGCAAAAGAAGGAAAAGGAATACCAAGCGAAATTTCGCAAGAAGGAGACAGACCGACAAAAACAATAAAAGAGCAAACACCAATAGGAGAGTCAAAGGTGGCCTACACGGCAGCTGAACCAACAAAATAAGTGAATATTGGAACTGAAGAAGAGCCAAAGATGTTAAAGATGGGAACTAAAATGGATGCAGATGAAGAAGAAAGAAAAATTAATCGATTGCGAGAATTTAAGGATGTCTTCGCATGGAACATGGACGAAATGCATGGGATAGATCCTTCAGTTGCGTGTCATCATTTGGAAATTAACAAAAATGTAAGGCCATTCAAGCAGAGAATAAGAAAAATAACAACAACATATCATCCTCAAATAGAAGAAGAATTGCAGAAGATGTTGGATGCAGGAATTATACGACAAGCAAAATACCCAGAATGGATTGCAAATATGGTGGTGGTACCTAAGAAAAATAATGGGATAAGGATTTGCATAGATTTCACTGATCTAAATAAAGCTTGTCCAAAGGATAGCTTTCCTTTACCAGACCACAATTGGTTGAATCAGCGGCTGGGAATGATAGAATATCTTCTTTAGATGGATATAAGGGTTACAATCAAATTCCTCTCGCTGAAGAAGACCAGGAGCATACCGCCTTTTTTGCACCAAGAGGATTATATTATTACACGAAAATGCCGTTTGGTTTGCGAAATGCTGGAGCGACATATCAAAGGATGATAGAGAAGGTGTTTGCGAAATGTATTCATAAGACATTAGAAGTGTACGTGGATGACATGTTGGTGAAAAGCAAAGAAGCTAAAGATCATGTGCAAGATTTAAAAGAAATTTTTGAACAGATGCGACAGTTCAACATCAAAGTAAATCCTGAAAAATGTATCTTCGGTGTTGCGTCAGGAAAATTTCTAGGATACATTGTGTCAAAAGAAGGAATACAAGTTCATCCGGAGAAGGTGCGAGCAGTTCGTGATATGCCAACACCAGCGACGGTGAAAGATATACAGAAATTAAATGGACTCTTGGCTTCGCTGGGAAGATCCATTTCGCGATCATCAGACAAATGCAAGCATTTCTTCAATATACTCAAGAAGGGAACAAAATTTAGATGGACAGATGAATGTGAGAAAGCACTGCAAGGGATAAAGGATCACTTGATGAATATATCCATCTTACAAAAAGCCGAGCCAGGGGAAGAATTGCTGATTTATCTTGCGATTACTTCGCATGCTTTAAGTGCCGTTTTGTTGCGAGTAGATGCCGGAGTAGAAAAGCCAATTTATTACATTAGCAAGACATTTAATGCAGCGGAGATGAACTATTCGAAAATTGAAAAACTAATACTGGCATTAATTTATGCAGCCTTTAAGCTTCCCATAGAATAAGAGTATTAACAGAGGTACCCATTGAATCAGTAATGACAAATTCAAAGAGGTCAGGCAGGGTTGAGAGATGGAATGCTCAAGTGGGGCATTTTAAGATTAAATATGAAATATTATCTTCGCCAAAGTCACAAGTTGTTGCGAATTTTTAGCAGAATTTCCATTAGAAAATGATGAAGCATTGAAAGAGATGATGGATATAGAAGAAGAACATGGGAACCCGAGAGACCTATTGACAGAGACTGATAGATGGGAAATATTGGTGGATGGATCATCAATTGGAGAAGGTAAGGGAATTGGAATTGTCTTGATTTCACCAGAAGGAACAAAGATGGCTTTTTCTTTTAGACTGGAGTTCGCATCTACTAACAATGAAACGGAGAATGAAGCAGTAGTGCATGCTTTACGACTCGCGATAGAAATGAAATTAGAAAACATAAGAATCACTAGCGATTCGCAATTAGTCATTTTCCAAATAAAAGGAGAATACACTACAAATAAACCCTCATTGAAGAAGTACAAAAGACTTGTTGGGGAGTTTTCAGCGAAAATCCCACAAATAAAATGGAGGCACATATCAAGGAGGGATAACAGATTAGCGGATGCTTTCGCCTTTACCTCAAGCATGATGGTAGATCCGACTGCAAGATGCATAAATATATAGACACTTCCATTGCCATCAATCAACAAAGAAGAAGAAGAAGAAGAAGAAGAAGAAGTAGATGTGATGATAATAGAAGGCGTGGAAATGAAGAGGCAAATAAAGTTACAGATTGGAAAACCGAAATTCATTAGGAGGAAGTGATTTATTTAATAAGATGCCATTCACAAGAACTTCATCCTTGAGATGAACTTGGCGAAGAAGTGCTTTTTGGTGATTCCTACTTTCGATATCTTTGGAATGCTGAAGGTAGTCAAATCTTCTTTCGGCCCGATTGTGAGAATGAGCAAGAGTAGTATCAAGTGTCGCATTCTCCTTGCAAATCTTGGCCAATTTCAACTCCAAAGAAAATATAGAAAAATGAAGCTTTCTCTCAGATTCTACGAACAATAAAAACACAAAATATTGTTGTAACAAAATTCACGAAAGAGGAATATTGTGAAAGTAATTAAGCATGTAAAAGTGGATGAGGCAGTCAGATTCTTATGACTACCTTCCTTCTGCGAAGTAAGATATTGAGCTAAAGCCAAACTACTATTCTCCAAGTGGTTCATGGCACCATCAAAGTTATCCCCAATCAAACTTTTCAAGCGAGATCGAAAGTTCTTCTCATTAGAGATAAGTAAGGCATTTTCCTTCTCTAAGGAAGCATAGGATTCCTCTAATTGAGTATGATGCTCTTTAAGTTAGTTTGCTTTTACGCTCAAATCTATTCTACCTTGGATGAGTTTATTCTTCTCAGCAATAGACAATTCGGTTACTTCTTTAAGTTTACTCTTTAATGAGCGAAGAGATCGCTCTTGTTCATCACATATTTTTTGACGAACATTAAGTTGTTGCGAAGATATCACTACTTCGCTTAGGAGGATTCGTTTCTCTTGAGACAAGGTTCCATTTTCATCTGATAAAGTTTCAATCCCCAAGTTAGCTTTAGTTAATGAATAAGAGAGTTGGGATAACTTGCTACTTAATACTTCTCGCTCTTGAGATAGATGGGTATTCTCGTTAGAGAGGTTGTTAATTTGATCAACAGAGTACGAATAAAGATTATCTAATTGGTTATATTGGTTCAACAAAGCTTCATTATCAGCATGAGCTTCTTCAGCGGCATATTGAAAGTCGTATCTCTGCATTATTCGTTTATGAATTAGAACTTAATGTGCGAACAAGAAAAATAAATACAAAAGAAGTAAAGTTAACAAAGAAGATAAGCTATAAATGAAAACAAGAAGATCATACCTTTCAGTTCATCATTTTTTCTGCGAAGGTTCTCGCAATATAGCGAAACATTCTCAAACTTTTGATTCTTGAGGCAAAGATCATCACATTCCAAAGTCATAGCTTGGAGATTCTCCTTCAAAGATTCAATTTCTTTTTCTAAAGATGCTTTCGAAGCTGTTCTTTCAGCATTAAAATATTTACCCAGGGTTTCACAGATGTTAATCTTGAGAGGATCAACAGAAGATCTTTGAGCGTCATCAAGAACATCAGACAAAACTCTAAAGGCAATGTCTACCCCTTCCAACAGCTCCTTCTTAACAGGAAGAGTTTCAGATGAAGAAGTAGTGATGATTGAAGTCATGGGAAATGAATCATCTTTCACAATGGATATATTTCTCCCAGGCGAAGATGAAAAAGGTTATATAGGCGAAGTTGCGACAGAATGAATCTTTGCGTCATTCGCAAGAGGAGAAGAATGGGTATTATTCGCAGAAGGGTTAGTTGAGGGGATGGTATCTGAAATAATGTTTTCATGGAAAGGAGCAGTAAGTAATAAGGGCTTAGCTAGCGAAGTTGTAGGAGATGGTGCTAGAGGTTCGAAATTAGGAAATGAAAGAGTAGAAGTAACAGTCTTTATTTTTCGAGGTTTTTTGGACATATTAATACATTCATTCTGCAAATATCAACTCAAATAAGAAACATAGGCAACAATATTGTTATTAAAGAAAAGATGTTTCTTATTAACGTGGAATTCACAGGCTTTCTTTTGCCTATAACAATTTTTTGTTGCGAGCGTTTGGAACCTTAGGGTTTGGGACTGTGAATTTAGTGGAAGAGGTGATTTTGCTAAAACAGAATCAGTATGGGAATTAGAAAAGATAATAAAATTAGTTAAAAAAAGTCATCAAAATAAGATCAGTTCCAGCAAAATTGAAGAAGAAAAAGCAAAATTAACCTGGGTGACTCCATGAAAGCAGTAGTAGACAGATAAGCTTGTAAGAACCAAAGATGAAGAAAATTGCAGAGGATAAAGATTTACATAGAGCTTGAAGATGAACAAGACGAAGTGAAAGAAGAAAATAATATTCCCATTGATCTTCTCCTTAAATAGGCAAAAAGGATGACCAGTTGAAATTGAATGTGCCGGTAAAAAAGGGGGAATAGTAAACACGTGTAAGACGGTTATGCTAAATTCACGGAAGGTTGTCAGTGGATAAGGATAAGGAAAAATGAGCGGTTGCGGCATTTAGAAATAGAGATTCTCATATCATTAATTCTCTTATTTGCAGAGAAGACATGAGAAGAGGCAAGATGTAGGAGCAGAATCTCGCAATAGTTACATCTCAGCGAAGCTTTAACTAAAAGGTGGTTGCGAAGGTCATCGCAGAGTAATTAGAGAAGTGATGTAGCGAGTGACGTCAGCTTAGTCATAAGGAAAGTGTGAAGATTTTGCGAAGATCGGGATTACCTTGCGAAGAAAACCCTTATAAGCTTGCGAGAATGACGCAGATCAGATCCGAAAATAAAGGCTGGCTTAGCTGTCATCCACTATGTAATATCCTATATAAAGGACCAAGCAAAGTCGAGATGGGGAGATTTTTTAGAGAGGAGAGGAGAACAAATAGGAGAGAGAAAGTCCAGAGTTATTTTGATTTCCTTGTATTCTTATTACTTTTGTAAGATTCATCAAAAAGATAAATAAAACTTTGTAAATTGATTATGAAATTTAGTTAAGAACAGTGTATAATCTTGGAGGGGTGTGGTTATGGGAAATCCTGCAACCACAATAATAACATTTCAGGAAATTTACAGAAAATAAGTCTCCATTTTTACGGTTTAAAAACTAGGCCTGTTTCTTTTTTACTTTTTTTTTTTTTTTTTTTGGCATTTTTGCAAATCTATGCGGGTTTTGACTGTTTTTCTTTTTGAAAAAACGGTAAATAAAATTTGGGAAAAATATCGTTTGGTCCTTTTTTAGGTGGGCCCATGTCTGTTTGGTCCTTTGGTCAAACGCCTTTACTGTTTGGTTCATAATTATTTAAAAATATTAAACTGACAAAAATACCCTTTCGTGTTAATTTTTACGTATTTTCTTGTAGCAGTTCATTCCAGAAATAAAGTCCATATAAAAACCTAAAAAACAGACTTCATTCCCAGGAATGAAGTCCATATAAAAACCCAAAAAAACACTTCATTCCCAGGAATGAAGTCCATATAAAAACCTAAAAAAACAGACTTCATTCCTAGGAATGAAGTCCATATAAAAACCTAAATAAACAGACTTCATTCCAGAAATGAACTCCATACAAAAGCCCATTTTAAAACAATTTTTCTTTCTTTGGTCAGTAAGACATCGGCGCTTGTTCTAGTTCTTTTCTGTTAACTCTGTTGACTTTTTGTCCGTGTTTACGGTTTGAATGTTTCAAGAGTCAACATTCCAAACTCTTTCTGCCATTCCATACACGGTCTTCACTTTGAACCTTTCTTTCTTCATGTTTCAAGTTTCATAGGCCGCGTTCACCTACTATATGGAGGGAGAGATGACATAAATCGTTGAATTTTCCCTGTCAATGATTATTACCTGTTGAGAGAAATAAAAACGCCATCGATGAGAGAAGAAATAAGGTGAGCGTTTTTAGAGAAAGAACGATCAGCCATTTTTCTTTTCTTTTTTTTGAGAAGGGAGATCTGGATGTGGTGTTTTTTCAAATAGCAAACAAACGACAACAACTACCGTAGAAAAAGAAAGAAAAAAAGTTTTTAGATTGATTTTCTGTTCTACAGGAGAAGATTGGGAGGCTAATGAAAAAACTGAAACCCTCTCTTTTGAGAGAGAGATTAGATCTGGAAAGATGAGAGAAAAAGTAAATCTGAGAATGATTTATTCTCTCTTAATTTTTGACTATATATATGGTCCTTATCCAAAAGGGTATTTCTGCCACTACAAGGTGACATTTACATCATCCATGACATCAACCTAGGACCAAACAATAATTTTTAGGACCAAACTATAATTTATATTACTAAATAGGACCAAACAGACATTTGACTGGGCAAATGGACTAGACTCTTTAATATATTATTCCTATGACCTAATGGTATTTCCTACATAAAATTTTATCCTCTACGTGGTAATAAATGAAAGAATTAGTTAAGAAACCCATCTCGACCAGCCATATGGACCATACTCGGTCGGCCATACATGGACCCAAACGTTTCTGGTGCGAACTCTTGGGAGCCACCTGGAGAACATGTTCGTTAAGAAAATTTGTCAAAAATTTGTGCTCGACCTGGTGTTGTTGTATCCTAAGGAGTCCTCTTTTCTAGCTCTCCAATTCCTGCACTACACGACTTTAACACAAACCCATGGCTCCTAATTTGTCTGGATTTGTAAAACTATCCACTATCAAGTACTTGGTGGCAGTGGCAACATTATTATTTTTTTATTTGATCGGTAAAGAATTTGGTGTTGGCAACATCTTGTTCACTAATTTCTTGGCTAAGCATACTTCAAAATTTCAAGCTCAAAACTCCTTGGAAATTTAAATGCTAATAAAATCCAACTTCTAATCTTAATTAATTTCTGAGATACCACTTCCATTTCATCCATTTAACCATTGTCTAGACGATAGCGATGCTGGTTCAGACAACTAATGGATACAAAACTTTAATCTGCGAAAAACTTTTCGTTCAGGCATTTCTATAATTAACCTTGATTTCAAATGCAGTCCTACTTCAGGAAACATGTACTCGATCTAGATTTGTTGGATATGAGATTTTGTAAGATTCTATTAAGTCCCTGGGAGCTCTCCTTGGTCCTTACCCAACGTTTTCAAGGAAAACTAGTAAATTTTCATGGAAATATGTTACTGGCGCGTTTCAGGGAGAGATCCAGGAAGCACTAAAATATTCACTAAGGTCAAACACTCGTCTGAGAGAGAAAACTGCTGTTAGGGATAATCCCTCGGTTAAATACGTAATGGATTTACAGAGGCTGAATCAAAGGAACGTTTTTGTGTTTGGATTAGTGGAATCGGCTTCCTTCCTAATAATGACCATGATTGATATCTGTAACTGAGTGAACCACCTCCCACTGTGGTCGCCAAAATGTAGTTACATAAAATCGGTGAGAGGCTAAAGTGGGATTCTAGGGTTTCTGAAATTGAGTTGCGGGAGGTTGAGCACAAACAATCTTCGCCTAAACCACGCACAATGGTCATTAAAAGGATGCTTCAGTTACAAGATAGGTTAGGGATGGTCTTAGGGATGGAAGCAGATAAAGAGAGAGATCATAGAATTGAATCTGAGAGTTTGTGAGTAAATTATGTGTTAGGTTGGAGAAATAGAGGACCCATTTATAGCCGAATTTACTAATCTCAGGTCTGTGAAGATAGGGATTGCTTGTCGTTCAGAGCACTTCTCCCTTCAGAAATAAATAGAGATAAACTAGGTTGATTTTATCTCATTATCCCATCGCCTTTAGTCTCTCCTGCGGTGACAAATAAGCCGGGTATTTCTCACACGTGTTGTAGACCGCCAGATCAAAAGCCTAATTTTTATCCTCCTATTTGTGTGAAGCTGAGTCATCCTTTGTGATGATGTGTAGAGATAGAGAAAGAAATATCCTCTTTAGCCGAGTTGGCCAAGATAGAGAGATATTCTCTGATTTGTGAGAATGACTAGGATGAGTCACGTGAAAAGAAATGGAATGCTTCAGAAATCATGTATAGAGTGTGATAGAAGATTAGGTTGATCTTCCTCTCTTCATGTCCGGTCACATATGTCATTTGGTATCCGTATTATTGCTTGTGGGTCCCTTTGTTGTGCATGCATAGCCCAAGGGAGCTTATCCACGTTTATGGATAGACATATACAGCTCAGACCCAATTTACTAGTCGTGAGTGTGTTTGAGACGTTGAGAAATAGGCTTGAGCCCTAGGTGAGACACGTTCCTGTACCTGAGCTTTAAGCCTGTATAAGACTCTTCAAATGAGTTGGCTTAGCTTGGATAAGGCCATTGTAAGTTTGAATGACGAGACTGAGGCTGTCTGAAATTTAGCCGACGCGACTGAGGATGTTTGAGATTTAGACGATGCGATTCAGGCTGTCCGAGCTTGGACAATGTGACTGAGGCTGTCAGATATTTAACCAACGCGACTAAGGCTGTCTGAAACTTGGCCGATGTGACTGAGTCTGTCTGAGACTTGGCCGACGCGATTGAGTCTCTCCAAATTTAGCTCTGACATGTTTAGGAGAGAAATGAAGGGCTTCATGCCTAATAATGTCTCTACGAGACTTCGTCTCACTTGTCTTTGATCATCGTATCTTGCAGAGGTGATACGATAATGGGGCCTACATGACCAGTGTATCTCGAAAGGATGTTGTAAAAGTCTGTTGAAACGTCCCAGAGGTAGAATATCCAGCGTGTCTCACGGGGATGTCCTAGGAATTATTCAGAAGCCTCAATAAGTCGAGTTAAATCTTAGATTGCACATGACCAGTGTATCTCGCGCCGATGTACTAGTAATCAGTCCTTAGTCTCAAACAGGGTGAGTCGTGCTTACATGAGACATAAATGTCTTCGTTTTTGCGCATCTATGGTGCCTACATGACCAACAGTATCTCGTCGAGGATGTATACTAAGAATCATGGCATCACAACCAGATGCGTCTCGCGAAGACATGCTGAAATTGTGGTTGTTCTGGTTTATAAGTCTTCCGGGGAAGTTTTACACTGTACAAAATCTAGGTGACCAGCAATATCTCGTCGAGAATATGCACTATAACAATGACAATATCACGACCAGCAGTATCTCATGGGGACGTATACTAGAAATCATGGCTATGAGTGACTTGAGGGCCAAAGGCTTAGTGTCTCCTGCGAGAGTTGAGTTTTGTCCTATGATCTTGAAATAGCATTTTTATCCTTTATCCAAATTCCATGGTCTAAAGTCTAAACTAACATAAAAATTTTGGATGGAAACATGGATGGAGCCATGGTGGCCTAAATGGGAAAAAATGCAAACAACAGACCAAGTTTTATCATTCAATCCTAACATTTCTATTTCTCTGTCACACGTGTCCTTATTTTACTCCCCAGCTCTTGCCCTCTCTAAATTTGCATCAAATAAGATGCATGAACACCATAGTTGTGAAAACAGAAATAACGAAGGTATTACGTGTCCACAAACAATATTCACATTACATACAAATTCACTGAGGGGAATGAAATACGTGTAAAACTGTATAAGTGCGATACTATTAGACTTAGAGCCTTAGGTCTCGTCCTCGTCTAGCCGTAGGGGAGTAACAGAAACCGATCTACCGATGCATAATACATAACACAATAAAGTATAATAAGTATAATAACATATCGTAAGTGCTGAATATAAATGAGATGATGATTTACGTGGTTCAGCACTAAGGCCTATCCACGGGGGTTGGTGTTTCACTATGTATTTAGAGGTTACAAGGATAGTTGAATGACTTTGAGTGTGGAACGAAGATAAGAGGGAACCAAATCTCATACTTACTCTTACAGTCTCTCTCTCTGGACTCTATCTTACTCTACTGAAAAATGGTCGACCCCTTCTCACTTAGTGGGTTGGGGTATTTATAGGCTTCTTTTGTAGGTCCCAATCTTCGAGTACAGCTATCCTTATCGTATTGGTTACTGCGTCTGCCCGATGCTATCTTCGTTTTGACCCAGCGTTCTCTAACGACTTTATGCAGAAACGAAGACAGCCCCTCTTCTTCTCCATGGGATCTTTGACACGTACCCTATGTCTAGGGTGTTTAATGCGGGTGGTTGGGGAAGTACGCACGCGTCAGTCGGCTGTCTGATACCCCTGTCACATCCTTGTCGGCGAGACTCATCCCCACCGTTGATCTTGGATCTTCCTCGGGATGAAGTAAAGTAAAACTCTTGATCTTCTATGGTGCTTTGCGGTAGCTCGCTCTTTCAGTGCCCCTTGATTCTTCTTCGTTGGATTAGTATGATGATGAACATATGTAGATGACAGATGCCCCTTGGATGTTGAAACGTGGCATCTTATCTTGATGTCCCATGGTTGTGTGTCTTCCACGTGTGACTCCCTTAACACGTGGCAGATGATGGATTATGTGTATACAATAGTTTTCTTAATAAAAAATCTCATGAAATTTGCACTAAATAAAGCAATATGGATGGAAGAAGAAAGAAACTAAGTTTTTGTTAAATACCAATTTGTTCATTCTGTTTTCTTAAGTGAGTCTTTAATAATGGAACCAGAGACACCACCCCAATCTCCATTGCCTACCTCGTCATGTGCCTTTGGGTTGTTGTACCGCCACCATACTCCGATTTGGATTAAACCAAGTAGAAATCCCAACCCAGTAGTTACAAATAAATAGAGATCCAAACGGAGAAGTGCTAAAGCTAACCGACACCCACCGTTTAGAGCATTCAGAACTGCAGCTAAGTAAGGGTTTGGAGAGAAGTCCTCTACTACTCGGTTTTTTAAAACCGAATCAAAAAAGGAAACAGAAAGGAAAAACGGATCAAAATAGGAAAAATAAATCTTTAGAAATTGTTTTAGGGTCAATGTCTATATATACCAATAGTCCATCTATGCTGAAGAAATACACAAACAAAAGCAGACCCTAGAAAATCATAGCTACCAATGGATAATGCAAGAGTTGATCCCTTGGAAGCTCTCATAGCATCGGGTCGCGTTGGTGCACAACCTCATTCCCCTACTAACTACACATCTGATGCTATCGTTCTCAACATTGATTTTGCACTACTTACCCACAAGATTCAATCCATTCTCCAAGATGCCTATCTCAATCACCAACCTCTACGTGACTGCTATTCCTCTGGTGCAGGTGCTCCTCTAAATCCTAATACTATCACTACCAGACTTAGTCACGACCTCATAAGTCTTTCATGGTTTGCCGTCTCCGCTTTCTACAATCGCCTCAGGACTATTGCACAAGTCTATTGTCCATCTGCAGTTGCCAGTAGGATGAATGCGTTTCTTCCTCTATCTCGTGGAATTAAGTTTCCAACCTTCTTAAGTAATTTGCTGTCTTCGATTGGCGCCATACGGATCAGCACTGGTTTATGCGCTCCAAGATATCTTTTCATTATTTACGCACCACATCTTTCAGAGCAGTTCAATCTGCTTAACCGTATTAACCAGAGATCACCTGAAATAGATCCAAGACGTTATAATCGGTTGATCGCCTATCTTGGTGCATGTGGTATTGGCCTCTCTCCTCTAGATTATAATAGGTTAGAAGGTGCATTGTGGACAACATGTCATCTTACTGAAGGTAGTAGTGAAAGTAGGATGATCAATGTTTATGGCACCGTACCTCCGATTCGGTATCTCAATGAAGACATTGTTCGCTCGTTGGCCTTGATGGATCCTGAACCTGCTTTAAATCCGTTTGAGGGCATCATTGGACTGAGTATCAGATTCACAAACAATGGTGCCGTAGTAGCTGATGATTCTTTACCAACAACAGATGCCTCCTCCTCTCAAGGAGATGGTCAACTTAATGGATTGACATATGATGTTAACACCTTACGGTTTGAACCAGCTGCTAACCCTAGAGGAGTAAATACTGATGGCAGAAGAGCAGGTAACAACAGTGTCTATACTTGCATCCTCGCTCGACGCATCACCCATGGCGAAGTTCGCGCTGTCCTTCGCTATCGGTTCCTGGCTCATGCACCACGATGAATTATTAATTGTTAGCGTCTCAGTCAATGCTTGTTTTATATTTCATTAG
Source organism: Papaver armeniacum (assembly GCA_023531295.1). Lineage (NCBI taxonomy): Eukaryota > Viridiplantae > Streptophyta > Magnoliopsida > Ranunculales > Papaveraceae > Papaver > Papaver armeniacum. Next base: position 63,044 of record JAJJWW010012166.1, read on the forward strand.
AAATAATTACTAGAAGTGACTCATGTTTGTGCTGATGTTGTGCCATCAAGTCCTTGTAATTAGTAATACTTGTTTGCTTGAAATCAATCTAACGATTTAGTGGTTGTTTCTCAGCTCGTGTTGGCTAGTATTAGTCAGAACACATACCCTAATTGATTTTGAAATCAATCTAACGATTTTGTTATTACTTAATTAATAATTAGAGAAGCCGAAGCAGATTAAACACGTAAGATGAGTTTATTAACTAGAACCCATAACCATAAATTATGCTACATTTTTTCATGTCATAAGGGTTTAGGTGGAACATGCAAAGTGAAACATAGGTAACACTTTTCTACATCCAAGGAGGGAGTATAAAGAGATCAAGAGGAAGTAACATGTTCTTCCAAACTGCTTTTTTTTTCAGATTTTTCATAGCTCTCCTTTCTCAGTTTTTATCATAAAATTTTCCAGAAGATATTTGTACCTAAGATTGATAGTGTCTTTCTAGTGGGAAATCAAAAACTAGTTAGACGCTCTCTTAAAGCTGCATGCAATCATCAGGTAAATAATTGCAGTAATTTAATGTTTTCTTTTAATCTTCGTTTTAGTTTCTTCCCGCAATTGTTTCCACCATGCACCATGATAACTGACTTGCAATATTGGTTTCAGATGTTTTCAGACGTTGGAGAACACTAAACTTTTTAGTAGATCTCAACAAAGATTGGATCAGATAGTTGATTTTGAATTGGAGATTCAGTGGCAGACTAGCGCTACCTCAATTTCTGCTGCGTTTTGTTGACAAAGTGAAACCAATTTTGGTTGTGTGGAACTGGTGCATGAATAACGATACTACCACGGATTGAAAACATTCCGGGACAAGTAGCCATAGTATAGTAGCAGTAATTTTGTTATCACCTTTTTACATAAAAGGCTTTTTTTTTTTTTTTTTGGATTATGACTCGGTTTGGCCGGAGATATTTAATTTTCCAAGTTGAAAACATCTTGCATTTGTTGTGAATACTTTAATACAGAAGAAGATAAAAACAATGAAATCATACACACCAATTAAATGCTCTTTCTGTTTAGGAAAAGTGATACTTTCGTTTTATTTTATTTTTCAATTTAGCCTGTTTTTAGGCAAAAATGGAAGGTATGAGTATCATTTTCCCTGAATCAGAGGTAGTATAATACTTGACAACACCAAATGCAACATTTGAAAAAAAACAAAGGAAGCACAATAAGCTTCATTAAAGGTGGCTTAGGCCTGCTGATTCGAAAACAGATTAACATGTGTACATGTCCGACTCAAATTGCTTGCGAGCTGCATAACAAGTTCCTGCATTCTAAATTAAACAAGTTCCCGTCAGATTATTCATTTTCTCGCATCTTATTGATGATTCTTTACAGTTGACTAATGAATACTTCGTCTGCCCCTCTACATCATCCACTAGTATTCCGCTCTCGATGAATTGATTATGTCCATTTTTATTAATCCCCAATAATGAACTTCCCTGGTATAGGTTAATAGGTGAAAATCTTACTACGTAGAGTGAGTAAAATTCCAGGATGTTCAGCCATTCGTGCTCCATAAGACATGGCCTCACGGTCATCACGTCCACCGAAGAAGAATTCAGTGATACGCATCTTTGGCTGACACTTGAGCATGGAGTTTTTGTAGGACTTTTAGGTTCGCTAGGTGAAGATTAATGAACCATGCAATGACTCCAAACGCTGGTGTTTGTAGAACGGGAAGAGAATGATTGCACACGCTTTTGCAACACTAGTGCAAAATGACTAGCCATCTTGGAAAAATGCAACACTAATCAAAATAATTAGCTAGCCATCCAGGACACTTTCATTTTTATTACATAATAATAATTGGCATGAAACAGAGGATGTGGCAACCTAAGAGCATCCACAGTCGTGGAGTATAACCAAATTTTTTGATAAAAAACAGACGCAGTGGAGACGGAGTAAAGACCAAAGACCGGACTATAACCAAAACCCAGACCATATTTAGTCTTTAGTCGGGCGTAAATTGAAGTTGCGCCTGATGGGGCGTAACTCAAAGTTGCGCCCCAACAATTAAAAAAAAAAAAAAAAAAAAATGAGGCGCAATTTGGAATTGCGCCCCAACAAAAAAAAAAAAAAAATAATTGGGCGCAACTTTGAGTTGCGCTCCAACAATAATAAATAATAAAAAAAAATTGGGCGCAACTTTGAGTTGCGCCCCAACAATAAAAAAAAAAAAAAAAAAAAAAAAAAAGAAAGAAAGAAATGGGACGAGATTTGGAGTTGCGCCTGATTGGGGCGTAACTCAAAGTTGCGTCTGATCAAATTTTAGTCTCCCTCCACTGCGTTACAACACGGACTAAACCCAAATTTTAGTTTTTTTTTTTGCTCTTTGCTCTTTGGTTATGGTCGCACCACTGCAGTTGCTCTAACCTCTTCCAAAATGTTATTCTTCTTTGCAACAAAGTCTTCTTACCTATTTCAGTTTTTTGTCACTGAGTTTCAGGTGTGGTTGGTCCATCAAGCTCCTCAAATTCCTATAAGAAGTCTCCATCCGAAATATCAAATATTTTCCGAAAATATATTTTAGATTTGGACATCCTAATCTACACGTATATCTTAAATTTACAAGAAAATCCAATTGGAAATGAAAAACGTTACTAATAGAATAGATATTATACTGCTTACCTTACTTAGCTTTATTCCCTGTGATACTCTTAATAATGGATTATTCTCTGAAAGATTATAAATGAACCAAAAGAATGGAGATATTCTCCATGGGAGTTTAACCATTATCCAAGATGGTATCAGAGCCTAACTCGATCCATCAAATCCCTCTTATTCTTCTAAACAAAATCAAATGGCCGGTGAAAAGAAATCGTTACATCCAGCCTTTGCTGTCACAAACATCAAAACACTAATTCCCATTCTCCTGGACATCAAACAGGATGAATATTCTTCATGGATTTTTCTGTTTGAACTCCATCTCCAAGCTCACTATCTGGTTTTTCTTATTGACGGTTCAACAACCCCAACGGATCTTGATGCCGCTACCGTGAAATAGCTAGACGCTCTCCGCCAGTGGATGTTCTCTACCATGGCCACAAATTTGATGCTCACCATTCTCAAATCAGGCAAAACTGCTAAAGAAATCTGGGATCACCTTAAGAAGATATTTCAAGACAACAAAGGAAGCCGCGCAGCAACCCTTGAAAGTTAGTTTGTTAACCTTAAATTCATTGAATGTGTAATGGTGTTGATGATTACTGTGATAAACTTAAATCGTTATCCGATCGATTAAGTGATCTTGATTTCCCTATGAATGACAAGTGATTGGTTATTCAACTTGTCAATGGCCTTCCGGAGGAATACAACAATGTTGCCTCTTTCATCCAACAGTCTATGCCTAGCTTTTATTCTGCTAGATCTCAACTACGAACGGAAGAAATCAGGCGTTCTCAGCAAACCCTAGCTTCTACACCAACGACACTGGCTGCTGCTGCTGCCTCCCCTACGCATCGCAATAACCAGCGGACAAACCGCTCCAACAGCAACAGACGTGGTCCTCGTCCACCCTCCAACGGAAATGATTCGGCCCAACCACCTCTTCTGCCAACTCCCAGCATGCATCACATAGCGGCCCAACCACCTCAAGGTTATGCCCGTCAACCTAGCTACTAGCCTCAATGGCCACCATACTGGCCTGTGCATCCCTTCCCATACCCTACATCCCCTGCCTGGAAACCTCGTCGACCACAACAAAACCAACAACGCTTACAACGCACACGGTCATCTGGATTGGGTCGTGGCCAAGCTTACTTCACTCCAACCACTGAAGTTCTCCAATCAGATGATATTGCAGAGGCGTATAGCTCCATGAGTCTTCACCCTCCTGATGATGATTTCTACATGGACACCGGTGCTACTTCACATCTCACTGCAAATCCAGATACGCTGCATAACGTTTTCAACTCTAGCCATATTTGTTCTATTCTAGTTGGCAATGACAATAGTATTCCAGTTATGGCTAGTGGTACCAAGTTCATACATCTTCCTTCTCGTCTTATTTAGATCAAAGATACCCTTGTTGTCCCTGACATTATCAAAAACTTAGTGTCTGCCCGCAAGTTTACTATTGATAATCATGTGTCTATTGAGTTTGACCCATCTGGTTTCTCTGTGAAGGATATGATTTCGAAGAAGACTATTCTACGATGTGACAGTTCTGGAGAGCTCTATCCTATCACCAAGTCTACTGTATCTCCTCCTACTACGCCCTGCCTCAACCTATCTCTCTTGTTGTTTGTTTGCCAGATGTCTGGCATAACCGGCTTGGTCACCCTAGCAAAGCTATATGAGATGTCTTATGCACCAAAAGTTTTATTTCGTGTAATAAAAATTCATGTTCTCAACTGTGTCATTCTTGTCAAGTTAGCAAACATGTTAGAATACAATTTTTTGAGTCCAATTCCAATACTTTTGCACACTTTGATATTATTTATAGTGACTTATGGACCTGTCCATCACATGTTGAAACAGGTTTCCGATATTACCTCATTTTATTGGATGATTCCACTAATTATCTATGGGTTTATCCTTTAAAATTCTAATCTCACGTTTACACCAAATTCTTGGAATTTCACTCTTTCGTTAAAACTCAATTTGAGCGTGACATCAAAAGCTTTCAATGTGACTTAGGTCGTGAATTTGATAACTCTTCTTTTCATAATTTTGCTCATACAAATGGCTTTGTTTTCCGTTTCTCTTGTCCACAAACCTCCTCCAAGAATGGAAAGGCTGAACGTATGATTCGTCGAGTCAACGACATCACTCGTACTCTTATGTCTCACGCCTGAATTCCCTCCAAATATTAGGCAGACTCTCTTAACATGGCCGTCTATATTCATAATATTCTTCCCACAAAAATTCTCCATTTTCATTCTCCTGTTTTTGCTCTCTATGGTCGCCAACCTATATATGATCATCTTCGTATATTTGGATGTCTTTGCTATCCTAATCTTTCCTCCATCACACCACACAAACTTGCTCCTCGTTCTACTAAATGTGTATTTTTTTGTTTTCCCTTCAATCATTGTGTCTATCGCTATCTCGATCTTACCACTCATAAAATTATCATCTCTCGTCATGTAGCTTTTGACGAAACTGTTTTCCCATTCACAACCTCTACTCCCACCGGTCCTACAGATTCAGAACCCTCTCCCTCACCTATCCACCACTCATTTTCCGACAACCTTTCCTACCCGTCAGCAACTCCCTCAGCCCATTCGTCTGCTTTCCTCAGTTTCCCTATTCCATATACTCCTCCCCACAGGCGCAGACCTACAGTGCCTCCAACTTATCCGCTACCACCTCTACTAGTTCGGCTTCCACTACTTCGACTGAACAGCCTACAGTCTCTATTTCGTCTGCCTCCACTAGTCTGGCCTCTCCAGCTCCTACTCCTATACATCCTCCCACAGTTACGGCTCCACCCATCCTTCCTCCTTCTTGTCCGGTCACTCGGGCCTCCCGAGGCATTTTTTCCCCAATCACAAACTCAATCTTAATGTCCCGTCCAAATATAAGATATCTTCGTTGCCTCGCTCCCACCTATATTCTCTTAGGGACCCTAACTGGAATGCTGCCATGCTAGATGAATACACTGCCATGTTGAAAACTAATACTTGGGAACTAGTTCATCGGCTATGAGATGCACATGTTATTCGTTCCATGTGGCTTTTTCGCCACAAATTTCATGTCGATGGTTCCTTGCAGCGTCACAAGGCACACCTAGATGCAAATGGTAAATCCCAACAGATTGGAGTTGACTGTTTTGAAACGTTTAGTCCGGTTGTCAAACCAGCGACTATTCGTACTGTGCTTACTATTGCTAGTTCACGTTCTTGGTCTATACATCAGCTACATGTCAAGAATGCCTTTCTCCACGGGGATTTGACTGAGACAGTTTATATGCATCAGCCTCCGGGTTTTGTTGATCCTAAACACCCTGATTATGTAAGTCGACTTTGTCATTCGCTTTATGGTCTAAAGCAGGCACCTCGTGCATGGTTTCAGCGATTTGCCAAGTTTATTACCAATTGTGGTTTTCGAGGTAGTGTATGTGATCCCTCTTTTTTTGTCTACCAATCCGGATCCGAGATGGCATACTTACATTTATATGTTGATGACATCATTTTAACAACAAACACTGATCATCTTCTTGGCAAATTTATTACATTGATGAAACGAGAGTTTGCTATGACTGATCTTGCCCCGCTGCATGATTTTTTGGGTATTTCTGTTAACCGCTCATCCTCAGGCCTCTACTTGTCTCAGTCAGTTTACGCGTAGGATATCATTGCACGTGCATCCATGATAAATTGTAATCCTGTGGCCACACCAGTTGATACCAATTCGAAACTCAGTGCAACATCCGGTCCTGTAATCGAGGATCCTACTTTATACCGAAGCCTGGCTGGGGCTCTTCAGTACCTCACCTTCACTAGACCGGATATTTCTTATGTAGTTGTTGATGGTGGTTTTTAGACAAAGGGTAAAATCGTAAAACCCCAAATAACCTAATGTCACCAGTGACATATTTATTAGAACATTTAATGCATGTAGTCAGTAATTAATAGGGGGTATTTTTTCAAATTAGGGTTACAACGAACAAAACCCTAATTCCCCTCCGTGCCAATGGAAAATCATGCCAGCCACACCTAGCCCAAGCTAGCCGCATCTCTATGCCAATGGCAAATCATGCCAGCCATACCAAATGCGCCGAAGCATGCCAACCATGCTAGCCGCACCTCCGTGCCAATGGCAAATCATGCCAGCCACACCTAGCCCAAGCTAGCCGCATCTCTATGCCAATGGCAAATCATGCCAGCCATACCAAACGCGCCGAAGCATGCCAACCATGCTAGCCGCACCTCCGTGCCAATGGAAAATCATGCCAGCCACACCTAGCCCAATCTAGCCACAACTCTATGCCAATGGCAAATCACACCAACCATACCAAACGCGCCAAAGCATGCCAACCATGCTAGCCGCACCTCCGTGCCAATGTCAAATCATGCCAGCCACACTTAGCCCAAGCTAGCCGCGCCATGCCAAACACACTCTGCCTTGGCCCTAGCTACGCTGGTCACGACACGCCAAGCCAAACACCCTTACCTTGGCCCTAGCCGCGCCATGCCAAAGTAGCGCCCGCACCTAGGCTTGCAAACCATGCAACCTAGGCCAAATTGGCCACACATGCCAACACGCTCGCTGGTAGCTTTTTCTACCAAGGCGCGACCCAAATTGGCCACGCATGCCATTGGAAAATGCCAACATGCTCGCTGGTAGCTTTTTCTACCAAGGCGCAACCCAAATTGGCCACGCATGCCATTGGCACATGCCAACATGCATCGTTGGTAACTTTTCTTACCAAACCGCGGCCCTAATGGCCGAGCGTGCCATTGGAACATGCCAACACGCTCGCTGGTAGCTTTTTCTACCAAGGCGCGACCCAAATTGGCCACGCATGCCATTGGCACATGCCAACATGCTCGCTGATAGCTTTTTCTACCAAGGCGCAACCCAAATTGGCCACGCATGCCATTGGCACCTGCCAACATGCATCGTTGGTAACTTTTCTTACCAAACCGCGGCCCTAATGGCCGAGCATGCCATTGGCACGTGCCAACACGCTCGCTGGTAGCTTTTTCTACCAAGGCGCAACCCAAATTGGCCATGCATGCCATTGGCACATGCCAACATGCTCGCTGATAGCTTTTTCTACCAAGGCGCAACCCAAATTGGCCACGCATGCCATTGGCACATGCCAACATGCATCTCTGGTAACTTTTCTTACCAAAACGCGGCCCTAATGGCCGAGCGTGCCATTGGCACATGCCAACATGCGTCGCTGGTAGCTTTTCTTACCAAGCCGTGACCCTAATGGCCACGCATGCCATTGGCACATGCAAACACACTCGCTGGTAGCTTTCATTACCTAGCCGTGGCCCTAATACACGCTGGTAGCCTAACTTGCAAGCCGTGCAACCTAGGCCAACTTGGCCGTACGCGCCATTGGCACATGCCAAAACCCACGCTGGTAGCCACTTACACCCAATGTGAAACCTACTACCAAGGCATTCCACACATGCGATTGGCACATGCCACACGCGCCACTAGCAACTCTATGCATTGCCACTTACACCCAACGTGCAACCTACTACCAAGGCATTCCGCACATGCCATTGACACATGCCACACGCGCCACTAGCAACTCTATGCATTGCCACTTACACTCAACGAACAACCTACCACCAAGGCATTCCAAACATGCCATTGGCACATGCCACACATGCCACTAGCATCTCTGGCATTGCCACTTGCGCTCGAGGTGCGACTCGCAACAAAGGCATTCCGCACATGTCATTGGCACATGCCACACACGCTCCTAGCAACACCACTTGCACTCAAGATGCAACCAACACTCGAGACATCAACACAAACTGGGGGATGCTTTCCAGGGTCTTGGTTTGGCGGTCACAGCTTGCAGCGTACACTACGCTCACATTAAGAAAGCGTGAAAAGGAATAAAGCGGTCAAATAAATGAGGAAATAACGGTGAAAACGTTTTCACCCATTAACACCATGCGGTTACCACCTCCTCCCATTATTTCACCCTTTACTCTCTTCCTTCATGAGGCCAGGGTACGTTTCAATCTCGACTTGTATAAATAGGTCTTACCTATTTCCACCAGGCAACAAGTCTTGGTCAGGAGAAAAATACAATACTCTCAGAAAAGGCAACTTTGCAAGCTCTCCAAAAAGCTTTCATCTTTTGCAAGCTTCCTAAGCTTTCACTTTCTCGATACAAGTCGAGATACTACTCTCCTGCACTATTCCGGTTTCAACACCTTTCTTTGCTTCCCTCCCCAAATCAACCCTTCTCCTCCACTTTGTGACCAAGAGCAAGTCCTGAACGGCCATTTCTTGGTTTAGGCCGGACTTGTACAGATTGATCTCTCGAATCTATAAAGTGCTCACGTGCAGCACATTTGTTTAGGGTTTAAACCAGTTTCTCACTCACCTATCGAATTTACCGAAATCGGCAGAAACGATTTTCACCTATAAACAAATGGCGACCACAACGGGAGGTTCGATCTTTCGGTTACAATGTCAACTTTCAACCAGCGATCTCATTCTTCGACCCAGACGTCAAGATGGTAGAGGAAGGAAATCCACTCGACTCGATTACTCGACGGCTCGATTATCATTCATGACATGACAAGGGGCGATCGGGACTTCTCACAAAGCTAGAAGCAAAACGATCCGCCTGTGGATTAAGCGCACAGTTATCCGACAACTCAAAGAACGATTCTAAGATCGGGACTTCCCATGACCATGTTTCTCAAAAAAAAAAAACTTGGTCTTGCACCCGGAAAGTTTATTCTCATCAGAAGACCTGAGAAACCGAGTAAGTCTTATCTAGACAAAAATACGTGGTTTGCTTTTTCAAGTTATGATAAAACCGATAGCCATGTTATGTTTCATCCCATATCATATACCAACACACGGTTTCATGGTTTTCCTGGGATGTTTGCGTCACTTTCAATCATAACTAAAACAATCAACTCCTAAACAATTCATTCCAAAAATAATAACCCAAACTGTCAATGGTAACATTTATCTATCAACCCAAGAAATCCAGGAAGACAAAAACCATAAACCAGGCGCTTTGTTTGCCTTTCAAAAAAAATTCACCTACCCGTACATACCTACCTTGCACAATAATAATTACCTGTCACTATTAGCAGGCGTTACTATAGTGACATTTGAAGAATTATTTATGATGAAGTATTTCCACAAGTTAATGAAAGGCATACCTATGGCTACGGTTTACACCAGCACAAGAAAACAATAAAACAAATTGAAAGAGAAACGCTGGAGTACATAGCTGGAATATGCTTGCCCACTTTATCACTACCACGCTACCGCTAACACCATGACGTGATAACAAAGATACGAGGTAAAAAGGGGAACCAACCCATTTCATAAGCATAACACTTTTTGGAATTTGAATAAGGAAAGTATTTCCTGTTTGAGCTACGTATGGGAAGAGGCAATCGGGCCCGCAGAACAAGTCCAAGCCACGCCAAGCCAAAGACTGTTCAAGCCAATGGTCCACACCATACCGAAATCCAAGTCAGCGCCCATTCCAAGACGATCCAGCGCCTACCAGACGCGTTTCCCAGATGCGCTTACCTGATGCGCTTGCCAGACGCACATGCCAGAAGCGCTTGCCAGACGCGCTTACCAGACGCACATGCCAGGCACACATGCCGCGCGCATGCATGCCACCGACCCTTGAGATACCACACTTTGTGATAACAGTTTGCATCCTTCAGCCGCTAACATCTTGCGCCCTTCCAAGACCATCCTCGCCCTTGAAACAGCGCCATGGCTCCAAAGACTTCGTGATCAAAACCGTGTCATCTCTCGCACGATACACTTACGATCACAGAACCATAGACACTTCCGCCACCCCAACGGTTCTTCAAGCATGGAAGCTCCAACCGTCACCAGAGACGCTACTCCACCATCAGGGCAAGATACTGGAAGATCCGGAAGAAGCCGACCTCCTTTTAACACTGTTGATTTGATAAAAAGACAAAAGATACTTCAGCAGGATGCACGTTTATAGATGAAGAGGCTCGCGTTGCTCTTGAATGCCCAGTAGAAGGGGACAAGCAATCCAATTTCGTCACACGTGAAGATCAGGAAAGACTTCTCCAAAATCGAAAGCAAGGGAAATCAAGAACTCTCCGAGTTCACGGAGACCCTTCTTCCGTCAGACCCGCACAATGGGAACTTCGACCACAAAGTCAGATGAGTCTATGATGAAACAATTATGTGAGATTCTATATTTATCCAAGGCGTAGCGTCAAGACATATTTGCACCCCTCAACCGCACTGCATCAGGAAAGCAGGCGTTTCCAGCCAGGGAAGCCGTTCCCAAACCCCAACCTCTCCTAGAAAGCACGATCGATAGATGTAACTGGGGACTCCTAACCTCTGTTCTCTTGAGGGATGTCGAGTTTGACAGAACGCGACGCGGCCTCCGACTTCAAAATGGTAGACGTCAAGGCTCTGAGAGTTGCAAGATGTCGTTTCAACGTTCTCTCCAGAAGTAGCTCTGCATCAACGTTCTCTCCAGAAGTAGCTACGCATCAACATTCTCCAGCAGCGGCTTAGCTTCAACGTTCGCTTCAACGCCACTCCTTCCTGCAAAGGGTCGTGCCGCCACACTCCCCATATCAAGGAACATAGTCACAGCCAGCCAATCTTCGTAGTCATGGACACCTGTTAATCCATCTCGCCAAAACTCATGATCATGGAAAGTTTGCTCCTTACGCATCCAGCCAATCCTTTTACTTCCACGGAAGCCCATAGAATATCAGCCAACCTACTTTGTTACCACGACAATGTAGTTTCTCCTGATTACATCTCCTACCAAGAACTGTTGCCCCTCATTCGTTGATACCATCCAGAGCTTCACCGCAGCAACAATTACTACAAAGATGGAAACACGTAAACCATACTTGAGGACGGAAGATATACACGGGATCCCTTCACTGTCAAAGCTCCGAAGACACAGTCCACCAAAAATCCGTACCCACAACAAGGTACTCTACTCTTCAAGGGTGCAGTGCAAGAATATCATCACCTCTCTGTCTAGAAGACGCCTTCAACACTTTACGAGGCCGCAGAGGATCCCGAGTCTGCACTATCCAGAATATGTCATCATGTAATTTCTGAGCATCCCAGTGTCACATCCAGAAGAGTACGATAGGCTTATATCAAATCCCGTGGAGGGGGGATTCAAGGCGATGTAATGAAAGTAGGTTATGCATGGGGACTACCAGCGTGAGATGCTTTCACTCCCCTCAACCAAGTTATTACTGATTTCAACATCATCACTATCGAGGTTTTACGAGCCGCGGGAATTTCTCAACATTAAGCCGTACATGTGCACCGAAAACTCCAAAAGCACGCCAGAAGGTTACATTCACGTATTCATCCATGCTATCATATCAAACCAAAGTATGACCGGGGACTTCTCACCGCATCTCATTTCGTACAATAGTCCAAGATCCAGAAGATGGTTTGAAGGATTAACTTGGAACAAAGTCCTGGAAGACTTGATAGCAGCGCATCGGCAATGGAACGTCTCTCCATTTCATCCCGGGGCGCCAGAAGTTTTCGACCATGCAAGCATTCACAACAACTTGAACATGTCCATGCCGAAGTTTGTGGAATAACATCAGTTTTAACCCTCTATCGTCGTTTACGACGACTTGGATACTATTGGCCGGAGATGGAAGACCAATCTCGATTACTCCAGAAGATCCCGGGCGGAGGAACATGCACAAGCATACAAAAACAGGATTTCCAGGGCGTACAACAGCCATGTAAAATCCGGGGTTTTTAAGGAAGGAGATCGGTGCTAAAAACCGCCAAACACATCCAAAGAAGATGCATCGACACCGAAGTTTTCTCCCAAATGGGAAGGGCCGTACATAATCACTAAAGCGTATGATGGTGGTTACTACAAGATTATCAAAGAAGATGGGGAAAGCTAGAGATAGTCATCAACGGAAAGTGGCTTAAGGCATACTACGCCTAATCACTTCCCGCAACATGCTACATCAAAATTCCTACTCTTCAAGTCTCGAGTTAAATCTTCAATCCTCCGAGACTCCGAGGCCAAAGCTTTCTCCTCTTCCAAAGATGGCTTCGTGGCGTGAATCACACCGGCAAGAATACCGGCTCGTCGACTTTCACAATATTGAGACGATGCCGCAACCGGTGATATTAAACTCCAAGGGTTCACAGTGGACACCATGTTCTCCCACCTTGAATGGCTAACTCTGCAGCAAAGACGCATGGACATATTCTCCATCTCAGCAATCATTGGCAAAAGACAATTCACTACGGAAACCAAGGCGGACGAACATCACTTCATCTGCGCTCCTGGTAGCGATATGGCCGCATGTCTTCCATATCCTCGTATAAAGGACCACGAATTCTTTCCGCACCAGGAAACCGCCAACATTCCGATAATGGGAGGAGAGACACCTCATACGAGTCCCAAAGACGAACCTGCATACGGGTATTCATGACAAGAGATCCCTAAATCAGCGTTCTCCAAGTCTGCAACAGTCAACAAGGTTGGATTTGAAGGGAGGGGAACGACTAGGTCATCCTCGTCGATAACAGTAACGCATGCTCCAACGGGATATCTATGCACAAAAGGAAAATTTTCCATTCATCAAACAAGCGGTAAAGCGTACATCGGTCCACCAAAGAAGAAGAAAACATACCGGTATGATTTTCTTAACCCGAATAACCTTTGTTGGGATGCTCCTCCAGAGTCAGACCTCGCGCCTTCACCTGGAGAACCTGGCTGGTTAGAAGATGGTTCGTCTCCGTGCGACATGACAAAGAGAGAAACTCAACAAGAAGAACCCTTTCTCAATCGAGGGAGATGATGCAATTACGTTGGGTATGAATACAGAACCTTAAAAAAGGAAAGGAAGCAATGAGGGACATAACGCTTCCAGATTTTAGCATGGATAATGCCCTGATTGAAGCCGCGCGCGTGAAGTAAGGCAAAATAAGGAAACTTTGCTATCTGTAGAAACACCTACTCCCTCCTTTTTTACACCGGTCTCGCCAGCTAGCACAATCAGCTTCCCCACCTTGCGCCGGTCCCGCCAGCTAGCACGCTCAGTTTCCCAACTCATGCCTAACTTCCCAACGTCGCCCAAGTTGCACCGGTCCCACCAATTGCGTCAACTTCCCAATACCGCCCAAGTTGCACCGGTCCCACCAATTGCGCCAAACTTCCCTACAACCGCCCAAGTCACACCAGCTAGCACGCTCAGCTCCTCCATCTTGCGCCGGTCCCGCCAGCAAGCATGCTCAGCTTCCCTACCTTGCGCCGGTCCCACCAGCTAGCACGCCCAGCTCCTCCATCTTGCGCCGGTCCCGCCAGCAAGCACGCTCAGATTCCCTACCTTGCGCCGGTCTCACCAGCTTGCACGCTCAGTTTCCCAACTCGCAACAACTTCTCAATACCACCCAGCTTCCTGTCTCTCAATGATGCTGACTTCCCAATTGCGCCAGCCTCCCGATTTGTGCAAAACTGCCAGAGGCAAGGATTCCAAATCCTATTTATAAAAAGGTCAGGCAAATCTTCTCAATTCTCTTTAACATTTATTGTTGATAGTTTGTCACCATCTTATGCTTACCTCGCAACAAAGCTCATGTTCCGAGCTAAGCAGGGGACTTAATGTTGATGGTGGTTTTTAGACAAACGGTAAAATCGTAAAACCCCAAATAACCTAATGTCACCAGTGACACATTTATTAGAACATTTAATGCATGTAGTCGAGTAATTAATAGGGGGTATTTTTTCAAATTAGGGTTACAACGAACAAAACCCTAATTCCCCTCCGTGCCAATGGCAAATCATGCCTGACCACACCTAGCCCAAGCTAGCCGCATCTCTATGCCAATGGAAAATCATGCCAGCCATACCAAACGCTACCAAGCATGCCAAAAATGCTAGCCGCACCTCCGTGCCAATGGCAAATCATGCCAGCCACACCTAGCCCAAGCTAGCTGCATCTCTATGCCAATGGCAAATCATGCCAGCCATACCAAACGCGCCGAAGCATGCCAACCATGCTAGCCGCACCTCCGTGCCAATGGAAAATCATGCCATCCACACCTAGCCCAAGCTAGCCACACCTCTATGCCAATGGCAAATCACGCCATCCATACCAAACGCGCCGAAGCATGCCAACCATGCTAGCCGCACCTCCGTGCCAATGGCAAATCATGCCAGCCACACTTAGCCCAAGCTAGCCGCGCCATGCCAAACACACTCTACCTTGGCCCTAGCTACGCTGGTCACGCCACGCCAAGCCAAACACCCTTACCTTGGCCCTAGCCGCGTCATGCCAAAGTAGCGCCCGCACCTAGGCTTGCAAACCATGCAACCTAGGCCAAATTGGCCACGCATGCCATTGGCCCATGCCAACATGCTCATTTGGTAGCTTTTTCTACCAAGGCGCGACCCAAATTGGCCACGCATGCCATTGGCACATGCCAACATGCTTCTTTGGTAGCTTTTTCTACCAAGGCGCGACCCAAATTGGCCACGCATGCCATTGGCACATGCCAACATGCATCGTTGGTAACTTTTCTTACCAAACCGCGGCCCTAATGGCCGAGCGTGCCATTGGCACATGCCAACACGCTCGCTGGTAGCTTTTTCTACCAAGGCGCGACCCAAATTGGCCACGCATGCCATTGGCACATGCCAACATGCTCGCTGGTAGCTTTTTCTACCAAGGCGCAACCCAAATTTTCCACGCATGCCATTGGCACATGCCAACATGCTCGCTGGTAGCTTTTTCTACCAAGGCGCAACCCAAATTGGCCACGCATGCCATTGGCACATGCCAACATGCATCGCTGGTAACTTTTCTTACCAAACCGCGGCCCTAATGGCCGAGCGTGCCATTGGCACATGCCAACATGCGTCGATGGTAGCTTTTCTTACCAGGCCGTGACCCTAATGGCCACGCATGCCATTGGCACATGCCAACACGCTCGCTGGTAGCTTTCATTACCTAGCCGTGGCCCTAATACACGCTGGTAGCCTAACTTGCAAGCCGTGCAACCTAGGCCAACTTGGCCGTACGCGCCATTGGCACATGCCAAAACCCACGTTGGTAGCCACTTACACCCAACGTGCAACCTACTACCAAGGCATTCCGCACATGCCACACGCGCCACTAGCAGCTCTATGCATTGCCACTTACACCCAACGTGCAACCTACTACCAAGGCATTCCGCACATGCCATTGGCACATGCCACACGCGCCACTAGCAGCTCTATGCATTGCCACTTACACTCAACGAACAACCTACCACCAAGGCATTCCACACATGCCATTGGCACATGCCATACATGCCACTAGCAGCTCTGGCATTGCCACTTGCGCTCGAGGTGGGACTCGCAACAAAGGCATTCCGCACATGCCACACGCGCTCCTAGCAGCACCACTTGCACTCAAGATGCAACCAACACTCGAGACATCAACACAAAGCGGGGATGCTTTCCTGTGGTCTTGGTTTGGCGGTCCCGACTTGCAGCGTACACTATGCTCGCATTAAGAAAGCGTGAAAAGGAATAAAGCGGTCAAATAAATGAGGAAATAATGGTGAAAACGTTTTCACCCATTAACACCATGCGGTTACCACCTCCTCCCATTATTTCACCCTTTACTCTCTTCCTTCATGAGGCCAGGGTACGTTTCAATCTCGACTTGTATAAATAGGTCTTACCTATTTCCACCAGGAAACAAGTCTCGGTCAGGAGAAAAATACAATACTCTCAGAAAAGGCAACTTTGCAAGCTCTCCAAAAAGCTTTCATCTTTTGCAAGCTTCGTAACCTTTCACTTTCTGATACAAGTCGAGATACTACTCTCCCAGAATTATTCTGGTCTCAACACCTTTCTTTGCTTCCCTCCCCAAATCAACCCTTCTCCTCCACTTTGTGACCGAAGCAAGTCTGGAACGACCATTTCTTGGTTTAGGCCGGACTTGTACATATTGATCTCTCGAATCTATAAAGTGCTCACGTGCAGCACATTTGTTTAGGGTTTAAACCAGTTTCTCACTCACCTACCGAATTTACCGAAATCGGCAGAAACGATTTTCACCTATAACAGTAGTCCAACAGGTATATTTTTTTATGCATGACCCTAGAGATCCTCACATGCAGGCCCTTAAGCGGATCATTCGTTATCTTCAAGGTACTCTTGATCATGGATTGTTCCTGTCTGCTACTACACTCACTGGATTAACTGCTTATTCTGATGTTGATTGGGCGGGGTGTCCGGATTCCCGTCGATCCACTTCCGGCTACTGCATCTTTCTAAGTGACAACCTAGTTTCCTGGTCTTCTAAGCGTCAGGCAACTGTCTCTCACTCAAGTGCTGAAGCTGAATATCGGGGTGTGGCAAATGCAGTTGCAGAGACTATACTTGGCTTCGCAACTTACTTCTTGAGCTTCATCTACCTCTACATCGTGCCACTATTGTATACTGTGATAATGTCAGTGCAGTCTATATGCCGGTGATCCTGTTCAACATCAACGCACCAAACATGTGGAGATTGATATACATTTCGTACGTGATCATGTTCGTTTTGGTGACATTCATGTCTTACACATCCCCTCGGAAAATCAATATGTTGATATCTTTACCAAGGGCCTTCCACGACAGCTATTTAGTTGTTTCCGTACTAGTCTGAGCGTCTTCTCTTCTTCCGCTCCGACTAAGGGGGTGTAATAGAATAGATATTATAATGCTTACCTTACATAACTTTATTCCCTGTGGTACTCTTAATAATGGCTGTATTATTCTCTGAAAGATTATAAATAAACCAAAGGAATGGAGATATTCTCCATGGGAGTTTAACCATTATCCAAGAGTTACATCCCTTTGAATCCCGGCTCGGATGTATACTTTATTTTTGGATTCGAAGGAAGGCAGTGCATGCCCGAAATTCAGGTGTTGTATGGTATTTTAGGATTTGGATGCGGGTAATGCCCTATTCGAATCCGAATGCATCCGTCTATACCTTCATTCTGAAGTCAATCTAACAACTTTGTTATCACTTAACTTAATTAGAGAAATTGAGGGAGATTAAACACGTAAGATGACTTTATTAACTAGAACCCATAATCATGAATTATGCGCTGTTTCCGAGCCTACGTTTTTTCATGTCATAAGGGTTTAGGTGGAACATGCAATGTGAAACTGGGTTACCCTTTTCTTATATATAAGAACATCGAACAATGGAGTACAAAGAGATGAAGAGGAAGTAATATGTTCTTTCAAAATGATATTATTTTCAGATTTTTCATAGTTCTCTTTTCTCAGTTTTTATCATAAGAATTTCCCGAAGATTTTTGTACCCAAGATTGATGGACTTTCTATTGAGGAGAAAACTAGTTAGAAGCTCTCCTGAAGCTACATGTGATCAGGTAAAAATTGCAGTAATGTTATGTCTTCTTTTAATCTTCGTTTTAGTTTCTACTGGCAACTGTTTCTACCACCATGTTAAACTGAATTGGTTTCAGATATTTATTTAATGAGATGCTTTGAGACATTGGAGAATACTAAACTTCGGGCAAAAGCGTCCGCTTCCATTGTCACCGATTTTAGCATACACGGTTTATGGCATAACGGAAAAATGTATCCGTTGGGGCTCAGCCGACCCTGGTCACAGATACACTAGTATGCACATTGCAATTTTTTTTTTTTAAATGCATGGTGTTTTAGTAAGCAAATTCAGCTCTTCCTAGGATCTAGTCTGGTTTTATTTCAGATTTGATCTCTGGATCCATGTAAAATAATAATTCATGTATGTCTTGATGACAATGAAGTGATCGACTGTAAATCCTTTAATTGCAATGTATCATTTGGGATTACTTTCAGCTGCATTTTGTTGACAAATTGAACCAATGCTTATGCAATGATGGGTTGGAAACAAGTCCAGGACAAGTAGTCAAAGTAGTAGTAGTGATTTTGTTATCACCTTTATACATAATTATTTTTTTGTGACATTTTATTTCGATTACGACTCGGTTTCGCCTGAGCAAAATAATTTTCCAAGTTGAAGTCTCATCATCGCATTTGTTCACCTTTACGAAGATCAGAATACTTTACTATAGAAGAAGAAGATAAAAGCAACGAAATTTTACACACTAATTTAACATAACACATAAACGAAAGGAAATTAACAAAGATTGATAGTAGGCGAATTAAGCTTCATCAAAGCTGGCTTAGACCTGCTGATTTGAAAACAGATTAACATGATTACAAGTCCGAATCAAATGACTTGCGAGTTGTATAAGAAGTTCATGCGTTCTTGAAACAAACCTCAATACGAACCTGGATTGAATCTTGCACTTTTTTTTTTTGCAAGGAACCAACTTGTCAACCTTCACACAATCACTGTTGAAAACACTCTCACTGTAACCAATGGTTGAATTATCTTCACCAATTATCAGGATCTACAATTCCTCATGTAGATCCGATAATGTTTTATTCAAGATCTTGTTTCTCGTTCCTCTCTCGATCTCCTTCATCTATACATCCTTCCAATTTTTCATCAGATTGGTTTTCCTGCTGATGACTAATAAGAGCATGTATACCATAGGTGGCCAAGGTCAGCAACTCAGGTGACCAGAGATAACTAAAGGAGTAATTTACATACCAGTTGATGACATGACCTTGACAGTTTACAAGCTTGTCATTTTTCCTCAAGTAGGCGAATAGATCATCAAAATTAGTCTCTTTGTTATTATGAGGTAAAGATAGATGGTTAGAAAAATTTAATACCTCATAGTTGCTAAAATCCCCTGGCATGAACGGGCAACCGGGTTTTCTCTGAATCCTGAATATATAAAACTTGAAACCCATTTGGCGTCCCCATACGAGATATAACTCAGGATCCCTAAAAAATGACATGATATAGAAAGGAGATCGAGAGATCCGTGTTAGCAAGAAACTAGCTAGCTAATTGGGCAAGAGGAATTGAAAGAAAGAAGAATGAAAACGATCCAAGAACAAACGATCCAAGAACAGCTAGGAGGCGTATATGCAGTATTTATTCATCAAGTAAATAATAAAAGTTTCCAGCTCAAAGTCAATGACTATAATATATACACACATCCACACCACGACTCCGCACGAAGCTACCACGAACAAGTCTACATACAAGCTTCGATGTGGTATCGACCTCCTAATGGCTATTACCTAGCATTAATAAACTCGTAAGGACAATGTTACTCTCCTTCCTAAACATTTCCCTATACTCTTTTCATCAATGGTTTCACCATGATGTGTGTGGTTTGTTGGAAAATTGGGGTAATTTCAAGAGGATGAATAAAGAAAAACAGAAACCAAACAATGGTGTACCCCTGACTTCAAGGCTCTTTCGATTCTTTTAGACAATAATTCGACCTTTCCCAATTAACTTGGCGAGTAAAACAGGTCTCTCGAATTATTCCTTCAGGATTCAATGAAGCCCTAACACCGTAATCGAATTCAAAGATTGTACTTCCTTGACCCGACCAAGAATCACATTGTATAAGATTATGATGATGCTATTAGAGAAGAAGAAAACAGATTGCTTTTGATGTGTTGGAATGGGAGAACATCTTCACTACTTATAGTGATAATCATGCATGTTGGTAATGTCGTTTCATTACCAACAGACGCTTCCAAAACACCATTAATGGTGACTCATGGGAAAAGACGCATCCGTTCAAATTTGAATTGAAACTGAATGGAAACTTCTAGGTTTTCTAAAATAAAACCAGAAAAAATTTCCAACATTCCCCCCCTATTTTCAAAAACACAAAAACATAGTTAAAAAACTTTTAAATTAGAGTGGCTGCTGTTGATGGTGGTTTTTAAACAAAGGGTAAATCGTAAAACCCCAAATAACCTAATGTCACCAGTGACATATTTATTAGAACATTTAATGCGTGTAGTCAGTAATTAATAGGGGGTATTTTTTCAAATTAGGGATACAATGAACAAAACCCTAATTCACCTCCGTGCCAATGGCAAATCATGCCAGCCACACCTAGCCCGAGCTAGACGCATCTCTATGCCAATGGAAAACCATGCCAGCCATACCAAACGCGCCGAAGCATGCCAACCATGCTAGCCGCACCTCCGTGCCAATGGCAAATCATGCCAGCCATACCTAGCCTGAGCTAGACGCATCTCTATGCCAATGGCAAACCATGCCAGCCATACCAAACGCGCCGAAGCATGCCAACCATGCTAGCCGCACCTCCGTGCCAATGGCAAATCATGCCACCACACCTAGCCCGAGCTAGACGCATCTCTATGCCAATGGCAAACCATGCCAGCCATACCAAACGCGCCAAGCATGCCAACCATGCTAGACGCACCTCCGTGCCAATGGAAAATCATGCCGCCCCACACCTAGCCCGAGCTAGACGCATCTCTATGCCAATGGAAAACCATGCCAGCCATACCAACGCGGCGAAGCATGCCAACCATGCTAGCCGCACCTCCGTGCCAATGGCAAATCATGCCGACCACACTTAACCCGAGCTAGCCGCGCCATGCCAAACACACTCGCCTTGGCCCTAGCTACACCGGGTCACGCCACGCCAAGCCAAACACCCTTACCTTGGCCCTAGTCACGCCACGCCAAGCCAAACACCCTTACCTTGGCCCTAGTCACGCAACGCCAAGCCAAACACCCTTACCTTGGCCCTAGCCGCGCCATGCCAAAGTAGCGCCCTCACCTAGGCTTGCAAACCATGCAACCTAGGCCAAATTGGCCACGCGTGCCATTGGCACATGCCAACATGCGTCATCGGTAGCTTTTCCTACCAAGGCCACGGCCCTAACTAAACGGCCACGCGTGCCATTGGCACATGCCAACACGCTCGCCGGGTAGCTTTTCCTACCAAGGCCACGGCCCTAACGGCCATGCGTGCCATTGGCACATGCCAACACGCACATTTGGTAGCTTTTCCTACCAAGGCCACGGCCCTAACGGCCACGCATGCCATTGGCACATGCCAACACGCCCCGGTAGCTTTTCCTACCAAGGCCACGGCCCTAACGGCCACGCATGCCATTGGCACATGCCAACACGCTCGCTGGTAGCTTTTCCTACCAAGGCCACGGCCGTAACGGCCACGCATGCCATTGGCACATGCCAACACGCTCGCTGGTAGCTTTTCCTACCAAGGCCACGGCCCTAACGGCCACGCATGCCATTGGCACATGCCAATACGCTCTTTGGTAGCTTTTCCTACCAAGGCCACGGACCTAACGGCCACGCATGCCATTGGCTCATGCCAACACGCTCGCTGGTAGATTTTCCTACCAAGGTCACGGCCCTAACGGCCACGCATGCCATTGGCACATGCTAACATGCTCATTTGGTAGCTTTTCCTACCAAGGCCACGGCCCTAACGGCCACGCATGCCATTGGCACATGCCAACACGCTCGCTGGTAGCTTTTCCTACCAAGGCCACGACCCTAACGGCCACGCATGCCATTGGCACATGGCAACATGCTCGCTGGTAGCTTTTCTTACCAAGGCCACGGCCCTAACGGCCACGCATGCTATTGGCAAATGCCAACACGCTCGCTAGTAGCTTTTCCTACCAAGGCCACGGCCCTAACGGCCACGCGTGCCATTGGCACATGCCAACACGGTCCTTTGGTAGCTTTTCCTACCAAGGCTACGGCCCTAACGGCCACGCGTGCCATTGGCACATTCCAACACGCTCATTTGGTAGCTTTTCCTACCAAGGCCACGGCCCTAACGGCCACGCATGCCATTGGCACATGCCAACACGTTCATTTGGTAGCTTTTCCTACCAAGGCCACGGCCCTAACGGACACGCATGCCATTGGCACATGCCAATACGCTCGCTGGTAGCTTTTCCTACCAAGGCCACGGCCCTAACGGACACGCATGCCATTGGCACATGCCAACACGCTCGCTGGTAGCTTTTATTACCAAGGCCACGGCCCTAACGGCCACACATGCCATTGGCACATGCTAACACGCTCGCTGGTAGCTTTTCCTACCAAGGCCACGGCCCTAATGGCCACGCATGCCATTGGCTCATGCCAACACGCTCGCTAGTAGCTTTTCCTACCAAGTCTGGAACGACCATTTCTTGGTTTAGGCCGGACTTGTACAGATTGATCTCTCGAATCTATAAAGTGCTCACGTGCAGCACATTTGTTTAGGGTTTGAACCAGTTTCTCACTCACCTACCGAATTTACCGAAATCGGCAAAAACGATTTTTACCCATAAACAATTGGTGACCACAGCGGGAGGATTGATCTATCGGCTACAATGTCAGACTGTCGATCTCGTTCTTCGACCCAGATGTCAAGATGGTAGGGGAAGGCGACTCAATCCGACGCAACTACCAGACGACCCGGTTACTAGTTATAAAAACTACACAAGAAACTGGGGACTTGCCGAAGATGCTACCACTCGATCCGAATCAACTACCAGACGACCCGGTTACCAGTTGCAAAAACTACACGAGAAAACTGGAGACTCGCCGAAGATATTATCATCGATTGGGGACTTGTCGACGATCTACCAAAGCAAAGCCGCCTTTTACATGGAGTGGGGCGTGTTCACAAAAACCTATGAAGTGAGTAAATTTAGACTACGCAAGATATTCGATTTGTTTTTAGGCTCTTAGTAAAACCGTCATACTACTGAGTATTGTGCCTATTGCTAGCACACACTTTCATAAAGCAATATTACTTTCCCAAAACATAATCGAGTCATATTATCAAAACCATTCATCCGAAATAATCCAATATCCTCAAAAGCTACCAGTTTGTCTACCAAAACCGGTCAAACTTTGAACCGGACATCCCAGTATGTCTTTCAAAAAAAAGAAAAAGAACCTAAATGAAAGTTTAACAGAGAAACATTCAAGGAAAATCATCCAACAGAGGTATGTTCTTCTTGGAGAAAGTCAACTTTGCATCTTCAAGAGCCGCTCTCTTCATAGTCAACATCTTGGAAAGCTTTTCGAGTTCTACCTCTGTCGTGCAATCTCCTCGGCGGAAAGGCTTTCGATTGCCGCATCTTTCAACTTTTGGATCTCAAAGCAAGGCCTTCGACAAACCACGAAGTGTTGAACTCCTTTTCTACGCACACGTCGCGATGGTGCTCCCGGTCGGCAATAACGTCTTCGAAACGGTGTGACCCGGTCACCCACGCATATCCTCGATGGAAGATAAAGCCTCTTCCACACGCTTAACCAGCGCAAATCGACTAGTGACTTTCTTGGTTGTGGCTATATGTCCGTACTTCTCCCAGATTCTTGTGTACAACGCCTCACGCTTAGCCGGCACGTTGAAGCCGCCAACTAGCACATGACCTAGATAAGGAACCAAGTACGGGGGATCAAAAATGGCGCCTGCACCTGGCCTCACGACTCGCAGAGGGTTTTCTTCCATGTCTACGGCAGCAACCATCAGAGAATCATCCACCGTTTGGACCACATCTGTGCCCGGCAATTGGCTAACTCCCATCTCCAAGTCACCGGCGGTGGCCACCAAAGGCAAGTTTTCGTGTGGCTCTACCCCAGAATCGTCCTCCTAACCGGATTCCTCCTGCGAACTTGAGTCAGACATTTTTCAAAAGAAGAAACAGAAGAAGAAAGAAAAGAAGCGCGAAACTCACCGAACCACTTCCCGAAAAAGAACCAGTGCTGCCAGAGGAATCACTCTCACTTGTCGAACTTTCTTCTTTCTCTGACTCATCACCGCTATGAGAAGGCTCAGTGCTGCTGGAATTCTTTGAAGAAATTGCCGTCTCCTGGCAACGTGCAAGGGAAGGGAAAGCATTAACACTACCGAAGCCCTGGAGGAAACAAGACACATGTTTTCAGCAGAAATTCACGTGTTTTGAGACAAACCAATGAAGAAGCGACACATACCTGGTTATTGGAAGAACTGAAAGACACGAGAGCTGCGGGAGGATCTTTTGAAACCGTCCGGAACCCGCCAGCACGATTCTTCGTTCTCCGTTCCTTGGCTTGGGGACTTTCCGAGTTGCTAGGCAACTTTCGCTTGAGATCTCTCAACATTGGATACTTCTTCAAAACTGCTGGGGAAGGTTTACAACGAACGTTCTCCACTACGTTATTCACAAAATCTTGGATCATAATAAACTCGTCGCACCAGAACTCATTATAGCCGAAAGTCGTCGAAGTTACTCTTCCCGTTTGAAAGAAGGGAAGGCGGATACCCGGCTCAAGGGCACTGGCATTAAGGGCGGCACGCAATGAATCCTTAGGGATCACCGGCTGGTAAGCAAGAGGCACCCCTTGATCGAAACCCATGTGACGAGCAGCACGGTCGATATTGTAAGCGACTATCCGGAAAGACCCCATGAAGAAAGACGGCATATAACCGGACGTGCATCTTTGAATAAACAAGTTTTCACCAACGCTCAAATCGCCATCAGAAGACAAACACATAAGCGGAGCAGAAGCAAAGGTGTCAATTTGAGTCACCGACCTATGGACCGGCTCCCATGCGCGAAAACTGATTTCATACGACTTATCAAGAAGACTAACCAAGCTCACGCCAACTCTTGGACGCTTGTTCACCCATCGAAGAATTCGAGAGCTGCCCCAACTCGCAGGAATCGAAGGCATCGTTTTCGGAGCATACTTCTCAAAGTGCTCCCATAGCCAGACTTGCAGAAAAGCAACGTGCACATATGAATTCACTTTCATGAAACCATTCGAAACTCGCATGTTCGCAATTAGGTGATCCAGATGCACATATAAGGAACCGAGGAATAACTTGCCATAACCATCGTCAAAAATGTCTCTAAACAACCCGAGAGCCAAAAATGCTGCAACGTGAAGATCACTGCTTTTCTGTTTAGGTTCCAGCTCGTCCGGAAACCATTGAGATATCCACCAGCTGTAAAGGCACCTTTCATCCTCTTTCCGGACAGAATCCTTCGACTTCGCAGCGGAGTCTTTCCGAGCGAAATCTTTCAACTTAGCGGCAAGGTCATCTCGCATCTTCCCCTCGCCTTCAAATAATTGGATGTTAAGATTCCCGACCACGGAAGATTCAAGAAGAGAGCCACACTCTCCAAGGAGAAAGTTATCTCACCCCATCTACATATGATCGTATGGGTGTCCGAACACCATCCGGAGATGAAAGCAACCAAGCCCGGATATCCTTCCTAACTGGAGATTTATCAAGCTCGACAAACATCAATAACTGCGCTCGAGTCAAGTTGGTATTTATATGCTCCTTACTCACCATGAACTCAACCCATCTATCAAAAGAACGCAATGGGCTTTGGCACATCCTGAAATCAATGTTGGAAGAGGAATATACCCCTTTATGAAGACGGAACCGTATGGTGTTCTCTGGGCGAACCGAACGTGTCTTCTTTTCATCTTCACCACCGGTTAAAAAAATTGGTACGAAACCTGGGTGATTTTTCCGAGTAGAGGCAAGTTTTTTGGCGAAGAATTCATCATCCGTGTTCGGTTTGGAACTATGGACATCCTTCGATGAGGCGGAATTCTGTTCAGGTAACATCTTGTCGGATTTCTTCATAACAACTTAGTAATAAGATATCTGCACGCGGAGAAAAAACAAAATTATTTCCCTAACACATAACCGCGCCCAACAAAGGAAAACCTGAAATACAAAAAAAAAAAAAAAAGGGAAGAGGGCGTATTCTTTACTGGCTCGAAACTGCACACGCAGTATTTTCTTCAGGGTTCAAAATTACATACGCAGTATTTTATACGGACTCAAGTGCGTCTCCGTATTATTCTTCGGGTTCAAAATTATATATGGAGCATTCTCTACGGGTTCAAAATATACACGCAGTATTTTCTTGTGGTTCAAAAATACACACGTGATATTTTCTTGAGTTTCAAATTATATACGCAGTATTTTATACAGGCTCAAGTGTGTCTGCAGTATCATTCTTCGGGTTTAAAATTATATATGGAGAATTTTTCTACGAGTTCAAAACTGCAAGCGCAGTATTTCTTTCAGGACCGAAAATTCATGCAATATTTCCTACGGGTTCGAAGTCATATGAAGCATATTCTTCTTCGGGATTCACACAAGATTCTCGTACGGGTTCGAATCGCACACGTGATATTTTCTTGTGGTTCAAAATTATACACAGTATTTCATACGGGCTCAAGTGCGCTTGCAGTATCCTTCTTCGGGTTCAAAATTGTATATGGAGCACTTTCCTACGGGTTCGAATAATATATGCAGTTGCATACATACAATATTTTCTACAAGAGACACGCTAAGAAATTATATGCGCAATATCATTGCAAGGATTATAAAGAAAACGCCTACTCTTAGGGTTTGCACCTACATGAAAAGGGAAACAAGAGAAATACTGGAAGACATACCTGGAAGCCGGTTTTTCTTTGTGACTCTGCCGTTAGTAGGAAAGGATGAAAGGAATAAGGTGCAAGATGAGAGAAAGGGATTTTATATATATATGGGCGTGAAGATTCTGAAATAGGGAAGGATTTCCCTTTACCAAAAAATCGTGCGGACTCACAAGAACGCCCAACTTCCCAATGCCTCCCAAGTTACGCCGGTCCCACCAGCTAGAACGCTCAGTTTCCCAACTCGGAACCACTTCCCAATGCCGCCCAAGTTGCACCGGCCCCACCAATCACGCCAACTTCCCAATGACCGCTCTAGTCCCGCCAGCAAGCACGCACAGCTTCCCCACCTTGCGTCGGTCCCACCAGCTAGCACGCTCAGTTTCCCAACTCGCAACCACTTCCCAATGCCGCCCAAGTTGCACCGGCCCCACCAATCACGCCAACTTCCCAATGACCGCTCAAGTTCCGCCCGCCAAGCACGCACTGCCTTCCCCACCTTGCGCCGATCCCACCGATTAGCACGCTCGGTTTCCTAAACTCGCGTCAACTTCTCAATGCCGCCTGACTGCCCGTCTCTCACAACGATAACTTCCCAATCATGACCTCCCGATTTGTGCAAAATTGCCAGAGGCAAGGATTCCAAATCCTATTGATAAAAAGTTCAGACAAACCTCCTCAATTCTCTTTACGATTTACTGCAGATAGTTTGTCACCATCTTATGCTTACCTCGTAACAAAGCTCCCCGCTCCGAGCTAGCGGGGACTTAATGTTGATGGTGGTTTTTAAACAAAGGGTAAAATCGTAAAACCCCAAATAACCTAATGTCACCAGTGACACATTTATTAGAACATTTAATGAGTGTAGTCAGTAATTAATAGGGGTTATTTTTTCAAATTAGGGTTACAACAAACAAAACCCTAATTCACCTCCGTGCCAATGGCAAATCATGGCAGCCACACCTAGCCCGAGCTAGACGCATCTCCATGCCAATGGAAAACCATGCCAGCCATACCAAACGCGCCGAAGCATGCCAACCATGCTAGCCGCACCTCCGTGCCAATGGCAAATCATGCCAGCCACACCTACCCCGAGCTAGACGCATCTCTATGCCAATGGCAAACCATGCCAGCCATACCAAACGCGCCGAAGCATGCCAACCATGCTAGCCGCACCTCCGTGCCAATGGCAAATCATTCCAGCCACACCTAGCCCGAGCTACACGCATCTCTATGCCAATGGCAAACCATGCCAGCCATACCAAACGCGTCGAAGCATGCCAACCATGCTAGCCGCACCTCCGTCCCAATGGCAAATCATGCCAGCCACACCTAGCCCGAGCTAGACGCATCTCTATGCCAATGGCAAACCATGCCAGCCATACCAAACGCGCCGAAGCATGCCAACCATGCTAGCCGCACCTCCGTGCCAATGGCAAATCATGCCAGCCACACTTAACCCGAGCTATCCGCGCCATGCCAAACACACTCTTCCTTGGCCCTAGCTACACTGGTCACGCCACGCCAAGCCAAACACCCTTACCTTGGCCCTAGTCACGCCACGCCAAGCCAAACACCCTTACCTTGGCCCTAGTCACGCCACGCCAAGCCAAACACCCTTACCTTGGCCCTAGCCGCGCCATGCCAAAGTAGCGCCCGCACCTAGGCTTGCAAACCATGCAACCTAGGCCAAATTGGCCACGCGTGCCATTGGCACATGCCAACATGCGTCACTGGTAGCTTTTCCTACCAAGGCCACGGCCCTAACGGCCACGCGTGCCATTGGCACATGCCAACACGCTCATTTGGTAGCTTTTCCTACCAAGGCCACGGCCCTAACGGCCACGCGTGCCATTGGCACATGCCAACACGCTCGCTGGTAGCTTTTCCTACCAAGGCCACGGCCCTAACGGCCACGCATGCCAACACGCTCGCTGGTAGCTTTTCCTACCAAGGCCACGGCCCTAACGGCCACGCATGCCATTGGCACATGCCAACACGCTCGCTGGTAGCTTTTCCTACCAAGGCCACGGCCCTAACGGCCAAGCATGCCATTGTCACATGCCAACACGCTCGCTGGTAGCTTTTCCTACCAAGGCCACGGCCCTAACGGCCACGCATGCCATTGGCACATGCCAACACGCTCGCTGGTAGCTTTTCCTACCAAGGCCACGGCTCTAACGGCTACGCATGCTATTGGCACATGCCAACACGCTCGCTGGTAGCTTTTCCTTCCAAGGCCACGGCCCTAACGGCCACGCATGCTATTGGCACATGCCAACACGCTCGCTGGTAGCCTTCATCACCTAGACGTGCCCCTAATGCA
Source organism: Papaver armeniacum (assembly GCA_023531295.1). Taxonomy (NCBI): domain Eukaryota; kingdom Viridiplantae; phylum Streptophyta; class Magnoliopsida; order Ranunculales; family Papaveraceae; genus Papaver; species Papaver armeniacum. Next base: position 92,444 of record JAJJWW010012166.1, read on the forward strand.
CGCCGGTAGCCTAACTTGCAAGCCGTGCAACTTAGGCCAACTTGGCCGCACGCGCCATTGGCACATGCCAAAACCCACGCTGGTAGCCTAACTCGCAAACCATGCAACCTACCACCAAGGCATTCCGCACATGCCATTGGCACATGCCACACACGCCACTAGCAGCTTTGCCACTTACACTCAACGTACAACCTACCACCCAGGCATTCCGCACATGCCATTGGCACATGCCATTGGCACATGCCACACACGCCACTAGCAGCTCCGGCATTGCCACATGCACTCAAGGTGCAACCAACACTCGAGATATCAACACAAACAGGGGGATGCTTTCCAGGGTTTTGGTTTGGCGGTCACAGCTTGCAGCGTACACTACGCTCACATTAAGAAACCCTTTACTCTCTTTCTTCATGAGACCAGGGTACGTTTCAATCTCGACTTGTATAAATAGGTCTTACCTATTTCCACCAGACAATAAGTCTCGGTCAGGAGAAAAATATAACACTCTCAGAAAAGGAAACTTTGCAAGCTATAAAGCTTTCATCTCTTGCAAGCTTCCTAAGCTTTCACTTTCTGATACAAGTCGAGACACTACTCTCCCAGAATTATTCTGGCCTCAACACCTTTCTTTGCTTCCCTCCCCAAATCAACCCTTCTCCTCCAATTTGTGACCGAAGCAAGTCTGGAATGGCCATTTCTTGGTTTAGGCCGGACTTGTACAGATTGATCTCTCGAATCTATAAAGTGCTCACATGCAGCACATTTGTTGGGGTTAAACCAGTTTCTCAGTCACCTACCGAATTTACCGAAATTGGCAGAAACGATTTTCACCTATAAACAATTGGCGACCACAGCGGGAGGATTGATCTATCGGCTACAATGTCAGACTGTCGATCTCGTTATTCGACCCAGATGTCAAGATGTTAGGGGAAGGCGACTCAATCCGACTCAACTGCCATACGACCCGGTTACCAGTTGTAAAAACTACACCTGAAAACTGGGGACTCGCTGAAGATGCTACCAGCGATTGGGGACTTTTGACTCAATCCGACTCAACTGCCAGACAACCCGGTTACCAGTTATTAAAACTACACCAAAAAACCGGGGACTCGCTGAAGATGCTACCAGCGATTGGGGACTAGTTGGCGATGCTACCAGCAAAGCCGCCTTTTACTTGGAGAGAGGCGTGTTTGCAAAAACCTATGAAGTGAGTAAATTTAGATTGGGCAAGATATACGATCTGTTTTTAGGTTCTTAATAAAACCGCCATACTATTGCGTCTTGTGCCTATTGCTAGCACACACTTTCATAAAAGCAATATTCCTTTCCCAAAACATAATCAGAGTTATATTATCAAAACCATTCATCCCAGAAATAATCCAATATCCTCAAAAGCTACCAGCTGTCTATCAAAACCGGTCGAACTTTGAACCAGACATCCAGTATGTTGTCTCAAAAAAAAAAACCTAAATGAAAGTTTAACAGAAAAACATTCAAGGAAAATCATCCAACAGAGGTCTGCCCTTCTTGGAGAAAGTCAACTTTGCATCTTCAAGAGCCGCTCTCTTTATAGTTAACATCTTGGAAAGCTTTTCAAGTTCTACCTCCTGTCGTGCAATCTCCTCTGCGAAAGGCTTTCGATTCTTTGCATTTTTCGACACGGATTTCAGCAAGGCCTTCGACAAATCAAGAAGCGTTGAACTCCTTTTATACACACACGTCGCGATGGTGCTCCCGATCGGCAATAACGTCTTGAAACGGTGTGGCCAGTCACCTCACGCATGTCCTCAATGGAAGATAAAGCCTCTTCCACACGCTTAACAGCGCAAATCGACTAGTGATCTTCTTGGTTGTGGACATATGTCCATGCTTCTCCCATATTCTGGTGTACAACACCTCATACTTAGCCAGCACGCTAAAACCGCCAACCAGCACATGACCTGGATAAGGAACCAAGTTACGGGGGATCAAAAATGGCGCCTGCGACCGGCCTCACGATGCGCAAGGGGTCTTCTTCCATGTCTACGACAACAACCATCAGAGAATCATCCACCGTTTGAACCACATCTGTGCCCGGCAATTGGCTAACTCCCATCTCCAAGTCACCAGCGGTGGTCGCCAAAGGCAAGTTTCCGTGTGACTCCACCCCAGAATCGTCCTCCGAACCGGATTCCTCCTGCGAACTTGAGTTAGACATTTTCCAAAAGAAGAAACGGAAGAACGAAGAAAAAAGAAGCGCGAAACTCACTGAACCACTTCCCGAAAAAGAACCAGTGCTGCCAGAGGAATCACTCTCACTTGTCGAACTTTCTTGTTTCTCTGACTCATAACCGCTCTGAGGAGGCTCAGTGCCGCCGGAAATTTCCGTCTATTGGCAACGTGCAAGGGCAGCGAAGGCATTAACACTACCGAAGCCCTGGAAGAAACAAGACACATGTTTTCAGCAGAAATTCACGTGTTTTAAGACAAACCAACAAGGAGGCGACACATACCTAGTTATTGGAAGAACTGAAAGACACGAGAGCTGCGGGAGGTTCTTTTGAAACCGTCCGGAACCCGCCAGCACGATTCTTCGTTCTCTGTTCCTTCGCCTGGGGACTTTCCGAATTGCCAGGAAACTTTCGCTTGGGATCTCTCAACATTGGATACTTCTTCAAAACTGCTGGGGAAGGTTTACAACGAACATTCTCCACCACATGATTTACAAAATCTTGGATCATCGTGAACTCATCGTACCAGAACGCATTATATCCAAAAGTCGTCGAAGTTACTCTTCCCGTCTGAAAGAAGGGAAGGCGGATACCCGGCTCAAGGGCACTGGCATTGAGGGCGGCATGCAATGAATCCTTAGGAACCACCAGCTGGTAAGAAAGAGGCACCCCTTGATCGAAACCCATGTGACGAGCAGCACGGTCAATATTGTAAGCAGCTTTTCGGAAAGACCCCATGAAAAAATACGGCATATAGCCAAACATGCAGCTTTGAACAAACAAGTTTTCACCAACACTCAAGCTGCCGTCACAAGATAAAGACATGATCGGAGCAGAAGCAAAGGTGTCAATTTGAGTCACCGACCTATGGACCGGATCCCATGGGTGAAAATTGATTTCATGCGACTTATCGAGAAGACTAACCAAGCTCATGCCAACTCTTGGACGCTTGTTCACCCATCGAAGAATTCAGGAGCCGCCCCAACTCGCGGGGATCGAAGGCAACGGTTTAGGAGCATACTTCTCAAAGTGCTCCCATAGCCGGATTTGCGAAAAGCAACGTGCACATATGAATCCACTTTCATGAAACCATTCGAAACTCGCATGTTCGCAACTAGGTGATCCAGATGCACATACGGGAACCAAGGAATAGCTTGCCAATGGGAAGAACTTCACCTTTTGCTAACTTCACAGCAATCACTAGCAACTCTGGTCTTATTTCCTTCTTGCCAGAACCGTCATAAAAAATGTCTCTAGACAACCAGAGAGCCAAAAATGCTGCAACGTGAAGATCACTGCTTTTCTGTTTAGGTTCCAGCTCGTCCGGAAACCATTGAGATATCCACCAGCTATAAAAGCACCTTTCATCCTTTTTCCGGACAGAATCCTTCGACTTCGCAGTGGAGTCTTTTCGAGCGTAATCTCCCAACTTAGCGGCAAGGTCTTCCCGCATCTTTTCTTCACCTTCAGACAATCGGATATTAAGATTCCCGGTTACCGGAAGATTCAGCAAGAGAGCCACACTCTCCAAAGAGAAATTTATTTCACCCCATCTACATATGATCGTATGGGTGTCCGAACACCATCCGGAGATGAAAGCAACCAAGCCCGGGATATCCTTCCTAACTGGAGATTCTTGAAGCTCGACAAGACATCAATAATCTGCGCTCGAGTCAAGTTGGTATTTATGTGCTCCCTACTCACCATGAACTCAACCCATCTATCAAAAGAACGCAATGGGATTTGACACATCCGAAATCAATGTTGGAAGAAGAGTATACCCCTTTATGAAGACAACCGTATGGTGTTCTCTCGGGCGAACCGAACGTGTTTTCTTTTCATCTTCACCACCGGTTAACAAAATTGGCACGAAACCTGGGTGATTCTTCCGAGCAGGGGCGAGGGGTATAACAAACAATTCATCATCCGTGTTTGGTTTGGAACTATGAACATCCTTCGATGAGGCGAAATTTTATTCAGGTAACATCTTGTCGGATTTCTTCATAACAGTTTAGTAACGAGATATCTGCACACGAAGAAAGACGAAATTATCTCCCTGACACATAATCGCACCCAGCAAAAAAAAAGAAAAAGGGGAGAGGGTGTATTCTCTACAGGTTCAAAACTGCAAATGCAGTATTTTCTTCAGGGTTCAAAATTATACGCAGTATTTTATACGGGCTCAAGTGCGTCTCCAGTATCCTTCTTCGGGTTTAAAATTATATATGGAGCATTTTTCTACGGGTTCAAAACTGCACACGCAGTATTTCCTTCAGGACCAAAATTCATATATGCAATATTTCCTATGGGTTCGAAGTCATATGAAGCACATATACAGTATTCTTCTTCGGGATTCATATAAAGTATTCTCTACGGGTTCAAACCGCACACGCGGTATTTTCTTCAGGGTTCAAAATTATATATGCAATATTTTATACGGGCTCAAGTGCGTCAGCATTATCCTTCTTCGGGTTCAAAATTATATATGGAGCACTTTCCTACGGGTTCGAATAATATATGCAGTATTTCCATTGGTTGCATACATACAATATTTTCTACAAGAGACACGCTAAGAAATTATATGCGCAATATCATTGCAAGGATTATAAAGAAAACGCCTACTCTTAGGGTTTGCACCTACATGAAAAGGGAAACAAGAGAAGTCTTGGAAGACATACCCGGAAGCGTTTTTCTTTGTGACTCGCCGCTAGTAGGAAAGGATGAAAGGAATAAGGTGCAAGATGAGAGAAAGGGATTTTATATATATATGGGCGTGAAGATTCTGAAATAGGGAAGGATTTCCCTTTACCAAAAATCGTGCGGGCTCACAAGGACGCCCAACCTCCCAATGCCGCCCAAGTTGCACCGGTCCCACCAATTGCGCCCAACTTCCCAATGCCGCCCAGGTTGCACCGGTCCCACCAATTGCGCCAACTTCCCAAGGACCACCCAAGTCGCGCCAGCAAACACGCGTAGCTTCCCCACCTTGCGCTTGCCCCACCAGCTAGCACGCTCAGTTTCCCAACTCGCAACAACTTCTCAATGCCACCCAGCTTCCTGTCTCTCACGACGCTAACTTCCTAAATGTGCCAGCCTCCCGATTTGCGCAAAACTGCCAGAGGAAAGGATTCCAAATCCTATTTATAAAAAGGTCATACGAGCCTCCTCAATTATCTTTACAAGTTTGTTGTTGATAGTTTGTCACCATCTTATGCTTACCTCGCAACAAAGCTCCTGTTCCGAGCTAAGCAGGGGACTTAATGTTGATGGTGGTTTTTAAACGAAGGGTAAAGTCGTAAAACCCCAAATAACCTAATGTCACCAGTGACACATTTATTAGGACATTTAATGCATGTAGTCAGTAATTAATAATGGGGTATTTTTTCAAATTAGGGTTATAACGAACGAAACCATAATTCCCCTCCGTGCCAATGGAAAATCATGCCAGCCACACCTAGCCCAAGCTAGCCGCGCCATGCCAAGTGCACCCTGCCTTGGCCCTAGCTACGATAATCACACCAAATGCGCCAAAGCATGCCAACCATGCTAGCCGCACCTCCGTGCCGATGGCAAATCATGCCAGCCACACCTAGCCCAAGCTAGCCGCACCTCTATGCCAATGGCAAAGCATGCCAGCCATACCAAACCCGCCGAAGCATGCCTACCATGCTAGCCGCACCTCCGTGCCGATGGCAAATCATGCCAGCCACACCTAGCCCAACCTAGCCGCACCTCTGTGCCAATGGAAAATCATGCCAGCCACACCAAACGCGCAAAAGTATGCCAACCATGCTATCCGCACCTCCGTGCCAATGGTAAATCATGCCAGCCACACTTAGCCCGAGCTAGCCGTGCCATGCCAAATGCACCCTGCCTTGGCCCTAGCTACACTAATCACGCCACGCCAAGCCAAACACCCTTACAGCCGCGCCATGCCAAAGTAGCGCCCACACCTAGTCTTGCAAACCATGCAACCTAGGCCAAATTGGCTACGCATGCCATTGGCACATGCCAACACGCATCGCTGGTAGCTTTTCCTACCAAGGCGCGACCCAAGTTGGCCACGCATGCCATTGGCACATGCCAACACACTCGCTGGTAGATTTTTCTACCAAGGCGCGACCCAAATTGGCCACGCATGCCATTGGCACATGCCAACACGCTCGATGGTAGCTTTTTCTACCAGGGCGCGGCCCAAATTGGCCACGCATGCCATTGGCACATGCCAACACGCTCGCTGGTAGCTTTTTCTACCAAGGCGCGACCCAAATTGGCCACGCATGCCATTAGCACATGCCAACACGCTCGCTGGTAGCTTTTTCTACAAGGGCGCGACCCAAATTGGCCACGCATGCCATTGGCACATGCCAATATGCTCGCTGGTATCTTTTTCTACCAAGGCACGACCCAAATTGGCCACGCATGCCATTGGCACATGCCAACACGCTCGCTGGTAGCTTTTTCTACCAGGGCGCGGCCTAAATTGCCACGCATGCCATTGGCACATGCCAACACGCTTCTTTGGTAGCTTTTCTACTGGGCGCGGCCCAAATTGGCCACGCATGCCATTGGCACATGCCAACACGCTCGCTGGTAGCTTTTTCTACAAGGGCGCGGCCCAAATTGGCCACGCATGCCATTGGCACATCCCAACACGCTCGCTGGTAGCTTTTTCAACCAGGGCGCGGCCCAAATTGGCCATGCATGCCATTGGCACATGCCAACACGCCGCTGGTAGCTTTTTCTACCAGGGCGCGGCCCAAATTGGCCACGCATGCCATTGGCACATGCCAACACGCTCATTTGGTAGCTTTTTCTACCAGGGCGCGGCCTAAATTGGCCACGCATGCCATTGGCACATGCTAACACGCTTGCTGGTAGCTTTTTCTACCAGGGCGCGGCCCAAATTGGCCACGCATGCCATTGGCACATGCCAACACGCTCGCTGGTAGCTTTTTCTACCAAGGCGCGACCCAAATTGGCCACGCATGCCATTGGCACATCCCAACACGCTCATTTGGTAGCTTTTTCTACAGTGGCGCGCCCAAATTGGCCACGCATGCCATTGGCACATGCCAACACGCATTGGTAGCTTTGTCTACCAGGGCGCGGCCCAAATTGGCCACGCATGCCATTGGCACATGCCAACACGCTCGCTGGTAGCTTTTTCTACCAAGGCGCGACCCAAATTGGCCACGCATGCCATTGGCACATGCCAACACGCTCGCTGGTAGTTTTTCTTACCAGGCCATGGCCCTAATGGCCGAGCATGCCATTGGCACATGCCAACACGCATCGCTGGTAGCTTTTCTTACCAGGCCACGGCCCTAATGGCCGAACACGCCATTGGCACTTGCCACACACGTTACTAGAAGGCATTGCAACTTACACTCAACGTACAACCTACCACCAAGGCATTCAGCACATGCCATTGGCACATGCCACACACGCCACTAGCAGCTCTAGCATTGCCACTCGCACTCAAGATGCAACCCGCAACAAAGGCATTCCGCACATGCCAATGGCACATGCCACACGCGCCACTAGCAGCGCCACTTGTACTCAAGGTGCAACCAACACTCGAGATATCAACACAAAGCGGGGATGCTTTCCGGGGTTTTGGTTTGGCGATCGGGAGCTTGCAGCGTACACTACGCTCACATTAAGAAAGCGTGAAAAGGAATAAAGCGGTCAAATAAATGAGGAAATAATGGTGAAAACGTTTTCACCCATAAACACCATGCGGTTACCACCTCCTCCCATTATTTCACCCTTTACTCTCTTCCTTCATGAGGCCAGGGTACGTTTCAATCTTGACTTGTATAAATAGGTCTTACCTATTTCCACCAGACAACAAGTCTCGGTCAGGATATAAATACAACACTCTCAGAAAAGGCAACTTTGCAAGCTATCCGAAAAGCTTTTATCTCTTGCAAGCTTCCTAAGCTTTCACTTTCTGATACAAGTCGAGACACTACTCTCCCAAAATTATTCTGGCCTCAACACCTTTCTTTGCTTCCCTCCCCAAATCAACCCTTCTCCTCCACTTTGTGACCGAAGCAAGTCTGGAATGGCCATTTCTTGGTTTAGGCCGGACTTGTACAGATTGATCTCTCGAATCTATAAAGTGCTCACGTGCAGCACATTTGTTTAGGGTTTAAACCAGTTTCTCACTCACCTACCGAATTTACCGAAATCGGCAGAAACGATTTTCACCTATAAACACCAACTCATCTCCCTTTCTTAGGATTTTGATTCCTAAGATCACATCAGCCTCCCCTAAGTCCTTCATATCAAAGTTAAAGTTAAGAAACTTCTTTGTTTCTTCCACACGAGATATGTCAGATCCAAAAATAAGCATATCATCAACATACAAACATAGAATCACACATCCAGAACTATATATCATGCTTACTATAGATACATTTATCAGCATCATTCACAACAAAACCATGTGACAAAGCTACTTTGTCAAACTTCTCATGCCATTGCATGGGAGCTTGCTTCAAGCCATAAAGAGATTTTACCAACTTGCAAACCTTCTTTTCTTGGCCTGGCAATATGAAACCTTTGGGTTGTTCCATATATATCTCTTCTTCTAGATCACCATTTAGAAAGGCGTTTTTGACATCCATTTGATGTATAATTAATTTGTGTGTAGAAGCAAGTGTAATTAAACAACGGATTAATGAGATGCGAGCAACAGGAGCATATGTATCAAAATAGTCAATTCCATGTCGTTGTTTATAACCCTTAGCAACTAGTCTCGCTTTTAACTTATCAATGGAACCGTCTGCATTCATTTTTCTCTTGAATACCCATTTACATCCTATAGGCTTGACGCCAGGAGGTAAATCACAATATATCCAAGTACCATTAGACAAAAGTGAATGCTTTTCATCATTGATAGACTCTTTCTAGAAATTAGCATCTCTGGAACTCATTGCCTCAAAGATAAGTTTTAGGGTCATCATCAACATGCATTACATATCCGGGTCATACTAAGAATTTCAGTCTTACTACCTTCTACAAGATATTGTACCCCATTCTGGACCAAATCTTTTCTCTTTTCTTGCTCTCTTACTTCTTCTAGGTTTGACATCTTCTACAATTTCAGAAGTATCTTCTATGTCTCGAGTAGGAGCAGAATGTTCATCATTCTCATTAGTCTCTTCAGATTCTAGACTAGGTAACAATGAGTTCTCCATGGGTTGCATTTGAGAACTGTTTCTATTTAAGTTCTCAAAGAATTCCACATCTACAGATTCTATAATCTCAAAAGTGTCAAGGATTAAAAATCTGTAGGTGATACTATTAAGAGAGTATCCCACAAAAGCACGTTTATAAGCCCTGTTTCCCAGGTCGATCACCGAAAAACTCTGCGTAGCGCAAAACCTTGAAAATATCCAACATGGTTTGGTGTACAAAAAAACCTATATAATAAATTATGATCATCGAATAGTTGTAATACATTAGTACATCAATCTGGTCAATAATATGATAATGACGAAGCATGCTGATGATCATGATGAGATCATACAACATACCACTTTACCGAATAACAAGGAAAACCCTGAAAATTTGCATAAAAGCACTACGGGAAAAACAGTAATCTACAACTGTAACTTCACAACTCGTATATTTAAGGTTGTGAAAGGTGGTATGTTTGACAACTTTTGTCAAACAAAAGTTGTCAAAGTATAAAAACATCCAACTCTTAGGACCAAAGAGGAACAAAGAGTCGTGACGAGAATCAAAATCACAACGTTTTTGTGAAAAGAGTAGTGACCACCTTTAGACTTTAACAACTCATCTCGTTAAGGTAGTGAATAACTTTACGACAACACTTATAAGGGTTGTTGAAGATAAAAAAAAATATCATTTGGAATAATGGTGTTTGAGAGATTCGAACACAAGCCAACTAGGTGTTAGCACAAGCCATGAACCATCCTTCCTTCCTCTCAATATTGGTAGTTTTGTCCTATTTTTTTTTTATTATTACTATCACAACCCTTATAAGAGTTGTAAAAAAAAAATTAAAATAAAAAATGAGGAGTGAGGTATTCAACCATCCTTTCACATTTAAATATATGATTATATTTTACATCTACTTTTATATATAAGAAAATTTCAAACCGAGCCTCAAAAAAAGACCAACAAAAAAGACAAGGCATTGTTAAATATAGACACGGTTAAACAACATAGCATAGCAAACCAAAGTATAGAATGTAATATATAGAGTGATTTAAATCTACATTCTAGAGTGACAATATAACAAAACAAACCAAACTTAGAAGAATATTAACATTTACTTTATTTATTTTCAATAAGGGTAGTCTGGTCATTTTCACGGTCCCCATAATATTTATTGCACTTTTTTCCAAAAAGGGTAATATGGTCATTTTCAAAATCTATAACAATTACTTTACTTATTTCTGATAAGGGTAGTATGGTCATTTTCACAATCTCCATAATATTTATGGCACTTTTTTCCAATAAGGGTAATATGGTCAATTTCACAGTCTGTAAGAATTACTTTAATTGTTTCTGATAAGGGTAGTATGGTCATTTTCACAGTCTCCATAATATTTATTGCACTTTTTCCAATAAGGATAATATGGTCAATTTCACAGTCTGTAAGAATTACTTTACTTATTTCCGATAAGGGTAGTATGGTCATTTTCACAGTCTCCATAATATTTATTCAACTTTTTTCCAATAAGGGTAATATGGTCATTTCACAGTCTGTAACTTTACTATACTTATTTCCGATAAGGGTAGTATGGTCATTTTCACAGTCTCCATAATATTTATTGCACTTTTTCCAATAAGGGTAATATGGTCATTTTCACAATCGGTAACATTTACTTTACTTATTTCCGATAAGGGTAGTATGGTCATTTTTATTGTCTCCATAATATTTATTCCACTTTTTTTCCAATAAGGGTAATATTGTCATTTTCAGTCTGTAAGAATTACTTTACTTATTTCCGATAAGGGTAGTTTGGTCATTTTCACAATTTCCATGATATTTATTGCACTTTTCCAATAAGGGTAATATGGTCATTTTCACAGTCTGTAAGAATTAATTTAGTTATTTCCGGTAAGGGTACTATGGTCATTATCACAGTCTCCATAATATTTATTGCACTTTTTTCAAATAAGGGTAATATGGTCATTTTCACAATCGGTAAGAATTACTTTACTTATTTCCGATAAGGGTAGTATGGTCATTTTCACTGTCTCCATAATATTTATTGCACTTTTTCCAATAAGGGTAATATGGTCATTTTCACAGTCTGTAACATTTACTTAATTTACTTATTTCCGATAAGGTAGTATGGTCATTTTCACAGTCTTCATAATATTCATTCTTACCAAGTTTAAGGTTTCAGGGAATATTTCGAAGCAATCTTACCTGTAAATGGATGGATTCATCGTTCTTACCAAGTTTCCGACCTATTGTAGTCCACTCCCGGCCAGGTTTCGATCTCGGACCCAAGGTATGCGTACATTATGCCAGAATAGGGTTTGTTTAAGGTTTCGGGGATATTATGAAGGAATCTTACCTGTAAATGGATGGATTCATTGTTTTTACCAAGTTTCAGACTTATTGTAGTCCACTCCTGGCCAGGTTTCGATCTCGGAGCCACGGTATGCGTACAATGGGCCGGAATATGGTTTGTTTAAGGTTTCAGGGAATATTCTAAAGGAATCTTACCTGTAAATGGATGGATTTATTGTTCTTACCAATTTTTCTTCTTATAGTAGTCCACTCACGACCGAGGTTTCGATCTCGGAGCGCAGTATGCATACAATATGTCATAATAGGGTTTGTTTAAGGTTTTGGGAATATTTGAAGCAATCTTACCCGTAAATGGATGGATTCATCGTTCTTACCAAGTTTCCAACTTATAGTAGTCCATCCCGGCCATCTTTCGATCTCATACCCAAGGTATGCGTACATTATGCCAGAATAGGGTTTGTTTAAGGTTTCGGGGATATTATGAAGGAATCTTACCTGTAAATGGATGGATTCATCGTTTTTACCAAGTTTCAGACTTATAGTAGTCCACTCCCGGACAAGTTTTGATCTCGGACCCAAGGTATGTGTACACTATGCCAGAATAGGGTTTGTTTAAGGTTTCGGGGAATATTCTAAAGGAATCTTACATGTAAATGGATGAATTCATCGTTCTTACAAATTTTTCGTCTTATAGTAGTCCACTCACGACCAGGTTTCGTTCTCGGAGCCAGAGTATGCATACGATATGTAAGAATAGGGTTTGTTTAAGGTTTCGGGGAATATTTCGAAGCAATCTTACCTGTAAATGGACGGATTCATCGTTCTTACCAAGTTTCCGACTTATAGTAGTCCACTCCGAGGACAAAGTTTCGATCTCAGAACCAAGAAGCTTCGCATTTATCGATTTCAATGATGTATCCTTCTAAGTTTGAAGTCTTAACCCTCTCAGAGCTTCTTAGTTCATATTCTGTTATGCAGTTATACCACTTTTGAAGTTCGAATCGACATTGAGCTTCATATTTATCTATTTCGATGATGTATCATGCTAAATTTGAAGTCTGAACCCTCCCGGAGCTTCTTGGTTCATATTTTTTATGCCGTTATACCACTTTTGAAGTTCGAATCGACATTGAGCTTCATATTTATCAATTTCGATGATGTATCATGCTAAGTTTGAAGTCCGAACCCTCCATATTTATCGATTTCGATGATGTATCATGCTAAGTTTGAAGTCCGAACCCTCCCGGAGCTTCTTGGTTCATAGTTTGTATGCCATTATACCACATTTGAAGTTCAAATCCACACTGAGCTTCACATCTATCGATTTCGATGATTTATCCGACTTATAGTAGTCCACTCATGGCCATGTTTCGATCTCGGAGCCATGGTATGCGTACTTTATGCCAGAATATGGTTTGTTTAAGGTTTCAAGGAATATACCGAAGGAATCTTACATGTAAATGAATGTATTCATCGTGCTTACGAAGTTTCCGACTTAGAGTAGTCCTTTCACGGCCAGGTTTCGATCTCGGAGCCAGGGTATGCATACAATATGCCAGAATAGGTTTGTTTAAGGTTTCGTAGAATATTCCGAAGGAATCTTACCTCTAAATAGATGGATTCATCATTCTTATCAAGTTTCTGACTTATATTAGTCCACTTCCGGCCAATTTTCGATCTCGGAGCCATGGTATGCATACAATATGACAGAATAGGGTTTGTTTAAGGTTTCGTAGAATATTCCAAGGAATCTTACCTGTAAATGGATGAATTCATCGTTCTTACCAAGTTTGAAGTCTGAACCCTCTCAGAGCTTCTTGGTTCATAGTGTGTATGGGGTTATACCACATTTGAAGTTCGAATCGGCACTAAGCTTCATATTTATCGATTTCAATAAGGTATCCTGCTAAGTTTAAAGTCAGAACCCTCCCAGAGCTTCTTGGTTCAGAGTTTGTATGGTGTTATACCACATTTGAAGTTCGAATCGGCATTAAGCTTCATATATATGGATTTCAATGATGTATCCTGCTAAGTTTGAAGTCAGAACCCTCTCGGAGCTTCTTGGTTCAGAGTTTGTATGCCATTATACCATATTTGAAGTTCGAATCAACACTGAGCTTCATATTTATCGATTTCAATGATGTATCCCGCTAAGTTTGAAATCGGAACCCTCCCGAAGCTTCTTGGTTCACATTTTGTATGTCGTTATACCACATTTGAAGTTCGAATCAACGCTGAGATTCATATTTATCGATTTCGATGATGTATCATGCTAAGTTTGAAGTCAGAACTCTCCTGAAGCTTCTAAGTTCATAATTTGTATGTTGTTATGTTGGTATATTTTCAACTACGCCATTGATGTCTGATGATGAAGAGACTCGTCATTTCGAATCAACACTGAGCTTCATATTTATCGATGTAAATGATGTATCCATCTAAGTTTGAAGTTAGAACCATCCTGAATTTTGTGGTCCATCTCTAGTAATCTTATAACCTGAGTTTACCAGTGTGAACTAAAGATACTTCATGCCTGTATGACTTCTAAAAATTACTTCATGACCTATGCAACTAGTCGAAATTCAAACCGGAAGCAGAAAGAGAAAGCACAAAAACACAAAGAGAAAGCACAAAGAAACACGCCAATTATCGAATTCATTTTTCATTTCTCGATTCATTCTTATACATTTTTTGGATTTTTTTATATCAAAATGTCGATAACAATGTCCTAAATTTATTAATATTTTTTCTGGATTTTTTTTCATGTCGAAAGTTGATAATTAAGCCGAAAACACGAGTTCGTATTAGCACAAAGAAAAACACACATGCTGCAATCCGTATGAGCATTGAAAATACAATCTCAACCGTCAGATTCTTTTCTCAATCTGTATGAGTGGATCAAACGAAATCCGGTCCGTCCATTATTTTCATTCACCCATTCTTCTCTCGATCCCTCTTCTTCATCATCTTCTCAATCCCCCTTTCTCTTCCCCCTTTCTCTCATCCGTAACAGTCGATTGTAGGTGGAATTGATTACAAAAAATAAAGAATTTTCCCTCGTCCTCTTCATTATCTCATCTCCCCCCAAAACGAAAAACCCCTAATTTTCTTCTTCTCTCAGAAATTTTCCCTAATATTTCTGTTCAATCCAAGATTATTCAATCCTCCTTCCTCTCAATCAATCAATTTCTTCGAAGTTTGTAGATAATCTAATCAGTAAGTACTTCGAAATCATCAAAATCCTTGATTTTTTCATTTTTTGTTTTTCTAGGGTTTGTTTGTTTGTTGATATTGAATTTTTAATGATTTTATTTGATTTTTTGAAGATGGCGGAGACTTTTAAAACAACTTACATGTGAAGCAATTTCCCATACAGAGAAGAAGATGGATGATGCTGTTACGGGTAAAGATCGATGGATGTTTTCTGATACTTACTGCGGGAAGTGGAACTCAGTAGACAGTCAAATTATTTTTCAGGTAAATTGAATAATGTTATTATGGTTTTGTGTTTTTCGGTGCATTTTGGTTCCTTGTTTGTTCGTTGATTCGAACATTGCAAAGATTTTGCACTAATTTCAGTGTACATTGTGTTTTTATAGGATAATTCTGAGTTGTACCGTCAATTTTTCTCCGGAATGGAGGTAAAAACATGTTCTTTCTGCTTCAACTACCCTCCATTTGTATGTTCTTGCATTTATTTCAGAAGCTATAAAAATTTATTGATAGGTGTTTCATATATTTTGTTGACATAAAATCAAATTATCAAGATGTCCAAGAAACCAACACAAAGAGGAGGACTTAAAATCATCGAATTTTTGTAAGTAATAATGATTTTCGATTATCTTGATTACAGTATGTATGATAGGATATGGGTTTTAGTGATATTGTATTAGTGTGGTGGTGGTGGATTGTGGGGGTAGAGGTGGTTGATGCTGGTGGTAGGGGTGATGAAGGTGGTGGTGGTGGATGCTGATGTGGGTGGTGAATGGTGAGAGCTTTCTGAGTTATGTTGTATTTGTCTTGTTATACTTATGTAGAGTAATATGGTGGTTTGCAGAATAAAAACCAAAAATTTTATCTTGGTAGTCTCCAAGGGCATGGTGGTAGAGGAACCCTTTGAAAATGAGGCAGTTCATGTCTTCTAGGTCATCTCTTGGACAGGTATCATGGAAGATGGGGCTTATTTCACCCTTGTGTTTTTATATTTATGAAAGTGTGTGTTTGGTTTGGGTTTTGTAAGGGGTTGCTGAAATTTGTAATCATAAACAGGCAGCACTTGCCCAGAAAGGGTCAAGTTTCCAAGGGAATGACCATTTTCCTTTAGCTGCTGAGGTCGCGAAGAAAGCTGGAGAAGCTCCTGCTCGCAAATATTATACCTTTTAACCGTTGCAGGCAGGGTAACTGGAATAAGCAAAGGTAAGAAAATATTCATGTGGCTGTCTAGCTAGTTTTATATATTATATGTAGTTGTTGAGATGGATGCAGATGATGATTGCATGGGCATTTTATGGGTTCGAATCTCTATAAGACATGTGTCTTTTTCTTCCTAATTTGTGTATTGTAAAGATCATTTTCAATTTCTTTTAGCTTCCTTCTGTCAACTATCTCAGTCTGTATGAAGAATGGGTTTGGTCTGAAATGGTGTTGGTCATGGATGTGAACAGAGGGAGTTAAGAGATTTTGCAGAATGGGGTTCGAGCTGGGAAGCTGAGAAGTTGAGATGGATAACATTGGCTGGACTTAAGTGAATTAGCTAATTTATATGAGTTGTTGTTATTGGTGCAGGATAGACAGTAAGAAGCTAAAGAGGAGTTGATATTGTGACCAGATTTAGATGGGCAGAACAATGAGTGTTGTATAGGGAGAAAGAAGAGGCTTACAATCAGTTGGGGTCATAGCAGTGGATGAAAGTTTCGAGATGAATTGTGTGTTAACTAATTTGAGCTTGACATGAGGGTTGAGCTGTTGCTCTACATGAAGGTTGAGTTGTAGGTCAGGCCACTTCACAACTGACAATATCAAACTCCATCAGTCCACAACCTACCTTTGCGCTTGATCGTCTTCTTGGTTTAAGTCCAACAATTGCACCTGCACCTCCACCTCCTTCATCGAATCTTAATGCAAACTCGTTAACTTATATTGTAGTTTCACATGTAAGAATGGTTGTAGTGTTTGATGGTTTACATTTGAATGAATGTTGGTATAGTTTGAATGGTATATTTTGAATGCTGTAACAAATTTCATTTTTTTTTTCACAAATGAAAAATAACCACAAGTGTTATGAAAAGTTGTCAACGGAATGACCTACAACTCAAACAAATGTTGTCATGGAAATGACATACAACTTTTCCCATAGTTGTCAAAGAAGTGACATACAACTCTAACCATAGTGGTCGACGAATATTCTACAACCCAAACAAGTGTTGTGTAGGAGTTATTTTCACAACCTAGGTAAGAGTTGTGTTAGGCACTAAGAGCAAATTTCGAAAGACTTTGACAACTGACAAAAGCATCGTACAAAACTAAACGACAACTATGTTTACGACTCTTCTGAAGAGTTGTATAGATTTGATGACTTTCTACAACCCCCCCCCTTATGCAACCTATGGAAAAGCGTTGTCGTACATGTACGACAACTGATTTTTGGAGTTGTAGATTAATGTTTTTCCCGTAGTGAAGATTCAGAAACAGTTGATATTAGTTTTTTCTTATAGACAAAATAGATAAACATGTATAGCTTCAAATGAACCAAGAGGCGACACAAGTCCGATAGACTTTATGGCCACGTCAAATGCAACAAAAACAAAAGCATCACCACTCTAATTAAAAAGATAACATCAAAAATAGTTAGCGCCATTCTACATTGTATTTTAGTTGTGTCTTTTACAAGTTTTTGCACAATCTTGAAAAAGCATAATAATCCTAATCTCTAATATTTTTGTTAGTAAATTGAATGAATCTGTATCTGTGATGCGGATAGCATTAGCTTTTGACGGTTTCGGCTCTATTTCTAGTCCAGTCCACAGAAAGAAAAAAATTCAGTTCGACTTCTTCTGTTTCAAGAAACAGGAGGGATATATGATAAAGTGCTGAAAACTCAACCCATATAGCAAAAACCAAAATAATGTGCTGATACTAATAGTTTGACAAAGAAAAAGGATATACATTTTGTCACCCCAGAGAACACTTGAAAACCCATCCACGAGTAAGTTTTAAGCAAATATGCAGCATTATTAATGGCTACGTCCGAACCGCCCCCAAAAACTCTTCCAAAACCCTCTCCTCACACGAGAGGATTTTTTGGTGGGTCGAATGACTTTCGAGCGATACCCATTATACTTTAGTGGATCTTCATGATCACCCTCCATTAGGATTTCACGGTTTAGAGCAAATGTTTCCGATTTTGTTGATTCCGGTGGAGCCAGGAGACGATAGCGAAGAATAGAGCTAACTTCACTGAGGGAGAGGGGTTGTGCAAGGGTACAAGTATATTGAGTGTTATATCCTCTCCCAACAATATAAACACCTGGGGGATTGCCAAGAGATGCAGGTTGAATTCCCAAGTTACTAACATTGTATGTCCATCCAACTAGCCTGCTAGGAAGCAGGGACTCCATCAGACGTGTTTGGAGGTGCATCAACTTCAACGGCAGCAACAGTATCAGGATACGGTTCCCTCAAACGGACTTTGATTATCTTTGATTTTGGAATCTAGCAAGGCCAGCGACCAAACAACGTCTTCATTAATTGGTGGGATGTACCGTTCCATAAACTTTCAACAATTCCGTGTTTTTTATATTCATAAGGAAACATGTAGTCCACAATGCACCTTCTAAGTGGTCGTAATCGAGAGGAGAGAGACCAACACCACACATTTTAAGATTAGTGATCAATCGGCGGTAACAATCCTTCATGTGTTGCCTGTCTGTTGTCTAAGATTTGAAGATTATAATTAGTATTTGCAGATGGAGATAAACAATGAGGACATCTGTTGGTACACCATAGCTGATTCGAAGAGCTCCAATTAAAGACAGCAAACTACTCAAGAAAGTCGGAAACTCCATGTGACGAGATACCGGAGCAATAGATTTCATCCTAGTTTCGACCGTGAAAGGAGAATAAAATTCTGCAATGGTCCTTTGGCGATTGTAGAAAGCGAGTATGGCATACCTTGAGAGACATGCAATATCAGCAGTAATCATACCAGTGATAAGATCCGGTGCACCAGGGTAGTACTTTCTGTTGGGGTTCAGAGCCATCTACGTGCTAATCTTGCAGAAACATACTAGCTAACAAGAAACACTTGATCTCTCGGATTTCTCCATGAACCTTACTATGATCTAGGATAAGAAGAATAGAAAGAAAACCACATAGATGCAAGCCATAAACAAAGCAACAAAAGTAAAATACTCACGAATTTAACGTGGTTCAACAATATACACAATGTGTGTAATATTGTCTACATCCACCAAACGGCTACGACCTGTTTATTCATTATAGAATCACCGCTGAGAATTACACAACTGATTGAATAAATCAATCCATCGACTCACCACAACGTGACCGAACACAAGAACTCTCACAAGCACTCTATAAGATCCAAAATAGTGTCTTCACCCATACAAGATAACGTTTACCACATTATATACCACAACAAGATGATCTTCTCTGCACACCCTGATATAGATTACCATGGACGCCTTTAGCTCAACACCAATAATCTAATCCAGCACCACCAAGATGATCTTCTCGTCAACAAGATGCCTTACCAACATCTCCATATGAATACTCCATAACGACATATCTTCCAACATCGATAAGTATCCCACAAGCACCATAATGGTGTACTCCTTCCACCATTAGGTCTCTCACATAACCACCTCAAATAGGTGGGATGAATCCCTCACATCTGTACGAGATTTACATTGAGGATTCCATGACTAAAACACTTAGCCTAGACCTCCCGAGTCACAAACTTGGTTCCCAAGTATTAGCCTCCTTGGTTTAGGAAACCATCTCCAACTAGGAAACCATGGTTAATTTAGGTATTCCATATTTATGGAAGTTGACCTAAACTAGGAAACCACCGTTTCCCTACACTTTCGAAGAGATAGCGTCGGACAAAATGGATTGAATCTTCTTATCAAGAAGATGAAAACAAACGGTGACAATCGTGGCATCTTTATAATGAATGGAAGGGCGTATGCCTACACGTCCATCGACTACCAGAGCTTCGAATGGATCAGGACGGCGATGATCACCGTTAACACCAGTTGCATCCATTGCTGCAGCTTCTATATAGTTTTTATTGTAAACCCTAATATATAATAGTATAACATAAGCCCCGTTTGGGATTGTTTTTTTTTAACCAAAAGCACTTTGTAACAAACTTGTAACAAACTTTTACCAAAAATTGTGTTTGGTAAACTTTTTTCAAAGTGCTTTTGGAGAAAATCACTTTCATTTTAGGCATGCTTTTAAAAGCTACTCAGCACTAGCTTTTAAAAGCTGGAAAAGCAGAAGTTGTGGACCCACATTATTCGATTTAATTGATTCTCTATTTTAACCTTGTTAATTTATTATAAAGACAAGTTTTACCCTCAAATATTGTACATTTAACATTATAATTCTAACTTTTATTTTATTTCTCTATTTTTTCTTTTTTATTTAAAATAATAAATACAATAATAATTAAAATAAATATAGTAAATTTTTTAATAAATATTAAAATAATAATATTTTCTATGCAAACCGTAATCATAAAGTCTTTATTAAATAATTAAAAAAAGTAAATAAAGTAAATAAAATAAATAAAATAATAAAATAGATATTACTTATATTTTTTTAAATATATTAAAATTAGAAATATAATTTATTATAATAAAATTGTATTTAAAACTAATTTTTGAAATATGTCTATTTTCGTCATTAACTACATCACCAGCACTTTTCAATACCAGTTTACCAAACAGAATTTACAATTTTTTAATTGCACAATGCTTTTTAAATTATAGTTTACCAAACGCGATGCCGATTTATTTCCACAGCACAGCACAACAACGCACAACACAGCACAACAGAAAAGCGCTTTTCTAAAATTCACAGCAATACCAAACTAGCCTATAAAAGACAGACGCAAGTCTTCTTACACATAACAAGTACTATCTTGTGTCCTAAGAAACGCTAAAAACTAGTTGGTTAGAATAAAGTCCGTCCCTGAAAGGATCTAAAGACTGTGGCATAGACCTCTCCAGAATTAACTTTTTTCATCCATGATTTTACCTTCTTCCTAATTACAATAGAGTCCGGGACTTCCTTATCGGTTAAGTAAAGTTTTTCCGATTTAGAGTGTAACTAGAATTTTAGTGTGTATATATCTAAGATCTCCCCTCCTCTGTCCTGTCTCTATATAAATTCCATTGGCTTCATCCTCTCCTCCTCCAAGAAGCAATATGTCTTACGCTTACCTTTTCAAATACATAATCATCGGAGACTCTGGCGTCGGGAAAACATGTCTTCTTCTGCAGTTCACCGACAAGCGCTTCCAGCCTGTGCATGACCTAACCATTGGTGTTGAATTTGGAACTAGGATGATCACTATCGACAGCAAGCCTATAAAGCTGCAAATATGGGATACAGCTGGTCAGGAAGTATTCAGATCTATTACAAGGTCATATTACAGAGCAGCTGCTGGTGCGCTTCTTGTCTATGATATCACTAGGAGAGAGACTTTCAATCACCTCGCTAGCTGGCTGGAAGATGTGAGGCAACATACAGACGCGAACATGACAATTATGCTCATCGGCAACAAATGTGATCTAGCTCGCAGAAGAGCTGTTAGCACAGAGGAAGGTGAGCAGTTTGCCAAGGAGCACGGCTTGATATTTATGGAAGTCTCTGCAAAAACTGCTCAGAACGTCGGAGAGGCGTTTATAAGTACGGCAACAACAATCTACAAGAAGATCCAGGAAGGTGTTTTTGATATATCAAATCAGCTTCGAGGAATAATAATTGGACCCGGATGGGAGCCATCTGGACCTATTTCCCAAGGAGGAGGCTGTTGCGGTTAAAAATTCCGGAAGAATTGTAGAAGGAAAACAAAAGAAGACGAAAATTCCCACTTGCAATGTGTTTGCTTTCCCCCTTCTCCTTTACTAATTTAAACCCTATTTTTTTTTATTTTTTTTTTTTTTTTTTAATTTACCAGAATTCAATGAGATATGTAGAAATATTCATAATGCGAGATCTTTGTAAAATCTATCTTTCAATTCTACTTCCTTCAATTGTGATTGCTGTAAATTTTTTGTGCCTATTCCATTTGGAAAGAGTATTATGATGGGGCTATGTTATAAAAGACAAGCACGGAGCGCTTAAGCGCCAAAGGCGCACTAAGTGGAGGAGCAGCTATAACCAACTTTTTTATTTTTTTGGGCACCTAACGCGTCCAAGTAACGCTTAAGCGCTAGGTGGGGGGCTATGGGCTTGGCGTCTCGTCTCACCCACCGCCTTTTACAACATAGTGATAGGGTAATAGTACAAGATGAGTTCCAATTCAGTTTATAATGCCCGCATGATAATCTTTGAACAAAACGTACAAGAACACCTTGTTCATGATATGATGAGAGATGAAGTCTATCGGAGATCATGAGGGATGGTAAACTGGATTATGGGGTGTATAAATAAAGTGGGGCCGAGAATGATGAATCCTTCTAATACAGTAGATAAATTTGGCATGATATAGTAAAATTTCGATAAATTAATAGTGTTGGGACCAAAAAAGTTTATTATTTTAGCGAAGTTATTTAAATTTAACTTATCCAAGCCTAGTTGGGACCAAAGAAATTTATTATTTTAGCGAAATAATTAATTTATCGAAGTTTTGTATTGCTAAAACTACAACAATTATTACGAGACATTGCAAGTATTGAAACCAATTATGCATCCCTCAAGGCTGCTGAAATCCAAGATTTCATCAAGAAAGCAAAAAAAGTCATCAAGGAAGCTAGAGAATACTTAAGGAAAAGGAAGCTGAAAAGAAGTCTGAATCTGTTCACACTCCTCTAACGAGTGTATATTTCACATATTCTTCTGATTGGTTGATTATTTAACGGATGACCCTATTACCCTCCATGTTTAGAATCACGACCCTCGTTATATAACTCCCTAAATTAAATCAACGGTAGAGATTAAAATGTGAAATATACACTCGTTAAAGAGTGTGCACGAATTCACACTCGTTGAAAAGGCCTTGGCAAAGGAAGCCGATAGGGAAGCTGAAGAATCCATGAGTTTTGCAATGGAAAGATTAAGCACGTACATGAATGGTCTTCAAGTTTAAACGATTCAATACACAACGGTCTCTATTTTAATTTTAATTTTAATTTTTGGGTTATAGTCTTTTAATTCATGTACCGTTAGCTTACTGTCATTCAAGAAGACAATAACAAGCCGAAATGACACGGGTGGATGTTTGCCTGTAGAACAAGAGGTAGATAATGATGAAAATAAGGGTGTAGTATGAGGTGATGATGAAGATGGTGGTGGAGGGGGAGGACGGGATGATGAATATGGTGGTGATCGCGAACCTCTAACTTGATTTTTCTTCTCAAAATTGATGCATGTCGCTTTAGACCTTTGGATGTATTTTTTATGATGTGGAAGATAATATGAATGATAAAATGTGGTGTAAAGAGATGATAAAAATTGAAAGATCTCTTTTTAAGGATTTTCTTATATAGAGCTCTCAAAGTTAGGCTTTAGAATCCTTCCGAAACCGTTTCTCCTTGAGATAAAAGTCAATTTTGCGTCCAAACATGTCCCAGAACAGTGTCAGGTTCGGCTAATACCTTGCCAACCTTTCCCGGCCGAACCTAACAAGTGAAATTTACCCCAGGTGGTTGTCAGGTTCGGCTAACTCGATTAGATTACTTTAAGCCGAACTTATCTCTGTAAACACTTCGAAAATCTTGATTTTAAGGCTCCAGGTTCGGCTAACTCGTGATGATGAGTTATCAGCCGAACTTATCTCTGTACACTCAAGTTTTTAGATTTTATTTTGGCCATAAGTTCTTCGTCCGATGTCGGAATGGCCTCATTCTTTTTGCGTTGTTTTCGTTCTCTTGACGATGACGCTAATATCTCATTGATTTGAATGAGTTTAATTTTGACCTTAATGTTCTCCATTGGTAGACTTCACTATCGTTTGGGGTTAGGTTCGGCTCATTCGCAATACTATTTGAAAGCCGATCTTTAAAGTTCGGCTCATTCGTGTTTGAATTGAAAAGCCGAACTACTTGTCATATATGCGTTCGGCTTATTGGGGACTAAAATTATAAGCCGAACTGTTCTTATTTATCAAGGTTCGGCATACAAATTACAGAACCTAACTCGTTGGTAGAACTACATAAAAAAATCAAAACTTTTGGTGAATTCAAGCTACAAAACGGACATTAAACAACGTCTACAACCATACCTATGTATTATTAGCATTGGGTTCCTCATCCATGTACTCATCTTCGGGATTTGGCTCCAAAAAGTCATCATCTTGAGCTTGAGAAAAAAGTTTGAGTTTGAAATTGAGTTTGGGTAAAATTATTTTCATAATCCAGGAAATTTTTTTTTTTTCTTTCTTTGTGATCTTTGTGATTATTGAGAGATGTGTGATACAAATTCGACTGAGGAAGGTGAATCTTCATCACGTAAAGCTAACATATCAATTACGATGGAGATCCGGAGATGGCTTATCTTTAAAAAGATAATTATTATCCTAAATTAGCACAAAACTAACTACAATCATTAACAACTAATTAATCAAATTAACACTAATTTAACACTAATCTCAGAAGGGTATTTTCGCATTTTTGAAAAGAGGGGATAAGGGCCACCCTAAAAATACTATTAGCACTCTTTTTTTGTCTTATTCGGTATGCCCCCAAATTTTTGTGTATGCCCCAAATTAGGGTTCTTGATTTTTTGATACCGTTTTGACTGGGCTGAATTCCTACGTACGAGAGACATGTTTGTTTATGGGCTTATTGTATTCAACCCAACCTTTATACTTGACACGTTGATTGTACACCTCTCTGGACGTCGTGTAAGCATCTCGATCTTGTGTCTCCTACCGACCTCTATGTGGGATGGTCCATGAGATCAATTAAATAATGAAACGTGGTGTGTTGCGTAGTGTGGATACATTATAGTCATTGACTTTGCAGACTCATCGTTGTCTGTATGTTTTTCTGTAGCACCACGAATCGATAGATCATTTATTTCATTACTTTACCCGATGATTCATTCTATAAGTAGATCTGATATCTCATAGTGTTCTTCGATACAAAACAAGCTTATTTTCACTTGTTCTCCGACTCTTTTTTTTCTTCCGATTCATCCTGCATCCAAGTTCTTTCTTGTTAGCCATGTCATTTTTCAGTGATCCTGAATTGTACCTGGTATGGGGACGCACCATGGGTTTGAAGTTTCATGTATTCAAGATTCAAGCGGAATTCGGTTCACCACTTACATCAAAGTATTTTCACACCCATGAGGTATTAAAATTCTCTGAACATCTATCTCTGCCACATAACAAAGAGAGTGATTTTGATGGTTTATTTGCTTACTTGACTAGAAATGATAAGTATGTGAATTGTAAAGGGCATGTCATTGATTGGTTAGCTCCAAACAATCAAAGTAGATCATTTACTTATACCTGGTCACATGAGTTGCTTAACTTGCCCAGCTATGGTGTACATGCTAGTCCTCAGCAGGGAAATGAGTCTGTTGCAAAAGTGGATCGTGCATCTATAAATAATGATCCAGATCGAGAGAAGGCTGACAAATTGGAAGCTCTTGAAAAAAAAGTATCAGATCTGCTCGAGCAACTGGATAGGGAGAAGAATGATAAGCAAGCTCTTGAGAAAAGGGTATCAGATCTGACTGAGCAATTCAACCAGGATAAGAAAGCTTTGGAGAAACAAGTTAATGAGTTGACATTGAAACTCGAAGAGTGCTGTGGTGGTGCTAAAGGTGGATCGGCTGATGAGTAGAATCAGTAAACCATCGGCTCATCGGTTTTAAGAAAACGCGCGACAGAAATGTAAATCTGTTTCAAAGGCCCAAGCCACCTTTGCTAATCTGTTTCAAAAGCCCAAGCCACCTTTGCTAATTTGCTTTTGTTTATGTTGTATGGCTACTGCCTACTTGTAAGTTGTAATATCTTGTTTCAAAATAATAGGTTTGTTTGTTGGTTCACTATTTTCGAGTTGGTCAGCATATAGTTGTTGTTATTAACCTGGTAAAAAGATTTTTATAACTAACATTATGATTTATGATTAGTTATACATCAAAATTTAGAACTAAGATTAAGGATTCCAAATGAACTTGATTTAAGATTGTTGATACTGGTAATCTACATCAAAGCTTATGTTGGTCTTTGATTATTGTGTAGTTATTTGTAATTCAAAGAAAGAAAGAAAAAAAAAAAAAAAAAAAAAAGCTGCAGAATTGAAAATTGAGAATTGCTTGATTTGTTGAGTATTAAATAGGGACAATATGAGAATTTTTTGAGATTGAAAATAGTTATTTCTTACTACCTTTTATTGGTGAAAGTTTAGGTTTTTACCTTTATACTTACATTTGTAATTCGTAAAGATAAAACTTCAAATTTCATCAGTAATTAAATCGGAAAAACTTACGAAAATAGTTTTCATCGCTGGAACCAATAAAGCCAACCATAAACATATAAACAAAATGTCACGAAACCATATAAAAAAAAGATAGCATATGCAGAAGTTAACCACGAGGAATATGAAAATCAAATCATTATTTCATTATATACATATGGATTTTCACTATGTTTATTCAAATAAAAGAATTAAAATGATGTTATATATTACCTTGTTTAATTAACTTGAGATTAATAGTACTTAGGTGGGTGTTCATTTTCTTTCTTAGTTTCATTAATTCTGAAAGCCCGTGATTTTAAAATCCACGATATTATTTAATTTATCTCCTTTTAGTTTTCTTGTTTCAGTTTTACCTTTTCAAACTAAGGAATAAAGCAAGATCAGAAAGCATGAGATGTTTTTTTTTGGTAGTCAACTTAAGATATTAGCAATTATAATTCTTTTGAAAAGAAATTAACAAGTAGTTGATCAAGAAAATTGAATTTTGAAACAAATAGATGGATTATTAGGTAACTTAGGTATCAAGTTTAACCATTGTTTACAATTTCTATTTTATAATTAGTAGATGTCACTACACCAAAACATCCGATTTGCGACGGATATACGCGTTGCAATGAATTTCACCAACGCGTATATCTGTTGGAAATATGGCGTAGCAAATTTGTGTGCAACACGAAAATCCATTGGGAAAATTAATTTGTGCAACGCATAAAAACGTTGGTCAACATGTTTACCAACGTTTTTTGAGCAACGGATTCTTTAATTTGTGCAACGGTTACAATAATTTAGGAAACGTATTACTTTAATTTGAGCAACACTTATATACGTTGTAAACACATTTACAGGTGGAAAAAAATCCGACGATAGTTCCGACAGATTTATACACCTGAATATATATTTTGAACCTTCGTATACCACTGTAGAACAACTAGAAGGCCCAATTTTTCATATGAACATATGGTTAATCATCACAATCCATCAAGATAGATAATGAGAACCAAAAAAATTTAATATATAAATAAAAATCTGTATAATCTAAATTCCTGTATTCAACCTTCATTACAAGACTAGGTATAGAATCAACCAAACAAAAAATAGAATCAACATGGCAACGCATGGGTTTACGACTTGCATTAATATAATAATCTTGCCTGATTATAAAATTAGATGTGGATTAAGAAGATTGTGTCTACTTAACCATTAAACATTGTAGTAAACAAGGTATTTGCAGGTTATTACAGTTATGGTATCCACTAAACCACAAGTTTCAGCAAGTCTGCTTCACAACTGAATCTTACTTTACAAACACGAAAGCTAGAACCGAAGTTAAGAAACAGTACATGGAACAGATAAGACATGAGAGAATAAGTGACTAAGTTCTTACTCACTGCCCGAGTTTACTCGAATAGGGTGAAGATTTCCTGTTGCAGAGACTCCATTTACCACTTGACATCTAGAAAAACCAGAATTCATGGCATGGAGATGTGAGTGACTTTGCCAACGACATCAGCGGTAGTTGTGAAACAGTGGTACCCCATAGGTAACTAGACTGGTTCTATTTCGAGGAGAATGAAATGCATGCATCCTAAAACAAGACAATGACAGCATCAGTAAATAAATGCAAAGAAACAAAACAGAAAAATGAGAAAAATAAAAACGAAAGAGAAACCCTAAACAAATCGAACCTGGAACGACTAGCATCTTCGTACCCACTAGTTTCTGGACTACCACGGTGACGAGCACCGTGATCTCTTATCTTCCTCAAAGGACTTGCACTTTTAGCACGATTTCTTTGTTCTCGTGTTACTCGCAGAGGACTCTCTGTGGACTAAAGGTCCTTTAAAAATAATTAAGCAAGTTTGTAAGTTGATTTACAGAATTAAATGTAGAATAAAAAGCTATCAGATGTGAAGCAAAGATACTGACATCTTGTCATCCCCAGAAATCACTTTCCTCAAAGTTGGTGGGGACTCTGACCTACTTGGAGATTTTCCTGGTGAATGCAACCGAATAGGTACCTTGTGATGACCACCACTTTTCTTTCTTGGTTCCTGCTGTGATGACCTCAAAGAAAGAGTTGATCTAGTGATTATTAGCAAAAGCAAAACTAGTCTACCACCGTTATTGACAACACAAATAAAGGTTATCTTACAAGTTCAATATCTCCACGAGACACTTTCCTGCTATCATTGGTGGATCCAGATTTAGATATTGAATCCGTTAAAGGAGCATTCTTGGATGTGTTATTCGGCAGGTCACCCTGCAATTCCTGTGAAACTTGGGCTGAGGATGGTATCTCAGAAGTGCTTTGCGTATCCTAAGAAATCTTTTTTGTTGCGACAATCTACAATAATGCACAACAAGTTATACAAAATTATAATAAACATACAAGTTTATACTCATGTTCTTTTATTTTAGCATGTAATTCACAACAACAACAACAACAACAAAAAAAAATTCTAAAATGACAAGCAAACTAAGAGCAATACAAGAGACGCATAAAGTACAAATAGTAGAACTTCAAACAAGCAGCAAACCTTTCTCTGCGATGAATAGGTTTATTGCACAATACTTCAATACCTAATAGAAAGCTGTAGAAGGCTAACAATTAATAAAAGTTAAAAACCTTTTGAAATCTTCACTAAAATAATTAAAATAGTGAAAGCTCAACCAACAGTTCAATGGGTAATAGTTGACGTACCAATATCTTCTGCCTTCTTCAACTTTTCATTGATCATCTCTTGAGTTCGATGATCATGCGGAGCAAGAATAAGCAATAGAGCCAAAGGTGGAGGAGCTGGAAGAGGTTGATGTAAAGAAGCTCTGTCCTTATTGAAGGCATAGAGAAGAAGCATTGCCTGTTTACAAAATATCAATACGAAACACAAATGTGAGAGTAATCTCCAGAAACTTGACTTACAAAGTAAAATTTGCACAATAACTGAAAGTAACACGACAAGAAGAATTATATTATTCTTAAGAAGTCTAGATCACCTGTTTGTCTGCTCTCTTTGTTCTAAGTTCTTCCACCAATTCCACAACACAATCTTACTATCATCCAAACCTTCAAGATCTGAAGATTCAAATAATTCAAGCATAACATTAGTGACAGGAAGGCCACTTTTCCAGCCAGTGTAAATACCAGGAACTTTCATGTTTGTACTGTTTGAGCATAAATGAGAAATTACCAAGTTTATCAACTTCTTTTAAGTTCTCTGCAATTTGTTCTGATAACTCAAGCACCTCAGGTGACTGTAATGTTGGAAGGAAATAGAAAATTATATCAGAAAAAATAGAAGATGGATATGTATGTCCTTAGTGATCTGGAGGTGTTTATTTAAGAAATATCAATCACTTACATCACATACATAATATACATAGAGAAGTAGGGACTAGAGAGAGTACTTGGAATTCGTAATGTCTTTGTAAAGGGCAAGAGAAAGAGAGGTTCCATCCACATTGTACGACTTTATGGATGATTCTTTTGGTTACTTATGAGATTAAGCAATAGTTTTGGAGTTCATTGAATTTCCTAATGACAAACCAAACAACAATAAATTAATAAGAAATTTGCCTCAAATAATTCTGCAATTACTTTGTTAGAGTTCTAAACTAACTTCAATTGAAGACCAACAAGAAATAATGCAAAGGGACACCCTTCACTTCTTGATACTTGCTCATAACATTGTCAAGCTAAATAAATAAAAAATCAATCTTCATCTATGGAGAATAATACAGATCAAAGTACAAGCTAGCTCCAGTATACATGCTACTCTGCAAAATCATCTAGTGCACACACAACCTCGCTCCAAATCAAAACTTAAGAATCTATACATGGACATACTCACACTTCTGGACAGCTCAATGCCAGCAGTTTTTTATTCTCCCCAGAGCACTTAAACATCTTACGAAACAACAACTATAAGCATGCATACATCTAATCAGGATATGAAAAATATTCCGACACTAGTGTCTACAATTTATTTCTCAGAAACAAGCAATAAAAAGCGTGGAAAGAAAGATTTTAGAAAACTCAGTCAATCGTTTAAACATACACCTATTGAACATCAACTTTAATTTACAAGCATACCCAAAATAATTAAAACCTAATAATGAAACTCTAAGAAGATTCAACCTTACCCAACCCTTATCAGCGAACACCAATGAGTTTCCAAGTACAAAGAACTTGATGCGGTTATCACTAGATTTATTAGAATCCATATCACAAAGGAAATGACTTACCAAAAATCTCCATCAGATGTCCCTCATTCACATTCCTAGTGAGCTGATCAACATGCAGCATTAAAGATTCTGGAGATGCTTTCCTGAAAACATAGTATGTTTAGTACAACAAACTTTATAAAGCTAAAACAATCCACACATTGAGTGAACCCAATACCATTATCAAGCTTTAGCAAGTTATGGACATTCAATTAAAACCAAATCCCTAACTGAAACATAAAACAAAAATATTCAGAAATGACACAGGGTGAAACTATGATTGGTACAAATAGAAAACCAAATTAAAATTTAAAACAAACATGAATCTCTTGCAGAGCTTCAACACATTTATTAACATATGTTGTAAGGGAATAAAGAAATTCAGATTGTGCTCCTTGTGAAAATGACATTAGCTTACCCTGCGGCAGCAACAACAAAAACCCCCAAATAAAATCAAAACCCTGCATTCAAAAACAAAATTTAAAAAAAATAAATAATGAAACTCAAAACTACCTTAAGAGTACCTACAAGATATGCTGGATCTTCACCGCTCAAATCTTCAGTAAAATAAAACTAGATTCGGGTTTTCAAATGCTAAAAGAATATTCAAAAAACCAACTACAGTCTTGAGTTTTTGAGATTACCATTATTACTAGCAGGAAAACAAGATTCAATATTTGATTTAGGGGTTTTTTAGATAATCAATACCTTTTAAGAAGGAGAAAAAAATGGTTCACAATTGAGATTGAAAAAAGAAAGTGTTTGCAGATCGAAGAAATTGGTTACGGATCGAAGAAATTGTTGAAACCTTGAGATTGAATCACGGTTTCTGGGAGAAACGATTAGAAGGAGAACGATCTGGGGTTTTGGTTATGGTTTTGTTTTCAAGAACAAAATTGATTTTGGATTCTAGGTTTAGGAATTTTTTAAGATTTTAGATAATAGATCTAGATTTCTAGGTTTTGATTTGGTTAAGAAAGAAATTTGGGTTTGAGTCTGAGATAAGGGTTTTGGTTCTCGGAAGAAAACTCTCTGCAAACAAGAAGAGGGAGTAAGAAACGAGATAAGGAAGAGATATGCAATTTTGGGGAACTAATTTTAGGAATTTTATAAAAAATAATTTAAAAAAAATCAGAGATTAAATAAGCAAGATTACTAAAGCCCTTAGAAATGTCCGATATTACGTAAATGTCGATGATGTCCAACGTATTTAAACATTTTAAAAACGTTGTTCCATTAATTTCATTTAACAAACTAATATTATTTATTTGGCGCAACGTATTTTTTGGTGTGGAACGGATATTGACGTTGTACCCTTGTGCAACGTCAATATCCGTTGCACACCCCCGAAATCAATATGTTGCAAAATGCAGGATATGGTGTAGTGCGTCGTCGAAGATGTTAAGTTTTGAAGAAAACTACTACACTAGGCTTTAGTTTTTGTATACGAATTATATGGTCTTTTCCTTTTGTTTTTCTTTATTCTTTATTTTTTGTATATATTTTAACTATTTGCTTGTGTGTGTTAATACCACTTAAATTATAAAAAATGTGTCATCAATTACAATACATTATATTGAAAATATAATAAAGAGATTCAATTGGAGGAAAAAAAAAAAAAAAACTTCAGATATTCTTTAGTTGGATGTGGATAAATACTTATTGGAGGATAAAAAAAAAGCGAGATTGTAAAGTTATCTACCGATTGTGGATTAACCTCCCGATTATGACCTTTTTTGTCTTTTTGCGTCGCCCCTAAAAATGCTAAGATATTTTATTGGGGAAATAATTGTTTGGTCCTTTTTTATGTGGTCCAAGACTATTTGGTCCAGCGGGAAAATGCGCTTCCTGTTTGGTCCATGATAGGTGTCTAAAACACCTTGATATTTATCTATTGTTTATGCTTTCTTTGTTATGTTTTCTTGTAAATTATGTATCTTTTATTTGATTTTGAATTTCAGGTACTTTGGAGCAAAAGAAGAGGAAACGTCGCTTAAAAGGGCTAAAGTGTCATTTCATGTGCAACTACTGTTGAAGGCGACTTATTTCTCATTATTTACTTCTTTTCTATCTGAAAGGCATTCAGCCTTAGTGATGTATAAAATTGAAGAAAAGAAGTGAATATGAGAAGTAAGAGATGGCTGCTCGAGAAACTACTAAAAGCACCCAGAAAAGTGTTAAAGGCACCCCCAGAAATGGCCCGGAAGAGTCTATAAAGTCACCCAGGAGTTTTTCACTTCGCATCCCCACAAATTGCTAAATATAGCCCAAATTGCTAAAGGGACACCGCTGTTGGATAAGGGGAGAGTCATCTTCTTCATTTGAAAATTTGAATTTTGGCGGGAAAACTGGTTTTTAATGGCAGCAAATTAGGGTTAAGGATTTGAAGGGGATCTAAGGAGATTCAATGGCTGAAATTGAATGGGTTTGTTCCTAAGGCCTAAACAGGTCTGATGATGGTCTTTTATCCGACCATAAGTGGCTAGAAAATCAGCAGAAGAGGAATTAGTGGTCATTTTGGTTTTGGCGGGGAAAATAGGAGCAGCGACTGGCGAGTTGTGGGTTGAGATTTGAACGCGATTCAATGAGATTCAATCGCTGATTTTCATGGATTGGACCTGTTATAGATATACAAAGTTTTTATGGGTATTCTTATGGGCTGGAATTGGCTAAATAATCGGGTTTGGAGCAAAACAGGAGACGAGAAGAATATCCAATGAATACGTGACTTCCAAGCAAGATTTTGACGTATTTTTGGAAGAGTTAAACACGGGATTTTGTAGCTACCTTATTACAAGAAAGAATGACGTGTTTTGAAGCCAAAATAAGGAGCAAATCTCGTATATTTGGACTGTTTCATCAAAACAGGGAAGAAAAAGCCGCGGGTTGCTATAGAAGGAAAACAAAGATTTTCTCGAGTTTTGATTGGTCCTGTGGTGTATAAAAGGGGCTGTAGGAGTTATAGGAAGGAGGACGGAGAGTTTGGGATACTTTGGAGGAGAAATAGAGGCTTAGAATCGATAGAAAAGAGAAAAAAAAAGTTACCTGCTGCTGCAAGGAACCAAGAACACCAAGAACAAAGCACCACCATAAGCTGTCGTAAAACAGCAGTCTTAAAAACAACGACAAAGTTAACCAACTATCGTTGTTCAACAGTGGAAAATAAAGACCCTCAGAGACAGTCTTATATTACTGAAAATCATTGTAAGCACTTTTATTCTTATTTTTAATACAATGATTAATGAAATTTTCTCCAATCTTCGATCTATGAGTAGATAAATTTCTTTTCTAGGGTTTTGGAGGAAACTATTTTGATGGGTAATATTTAGTAATTAATTTCTTTGGCATATTTACTCCAAAATTGTGTTTAATTTGTTTAAAAATTCTCTCTTCTTTACATGCTTCGTAAAAACTGTTTTGGGTAGTTTCTACCGTTCTTTTATAAGCGAAGGAGGATTAGGCTTAAGAATAGCGACGAAAGTCATAAAAAAAAGAGCTTGTAGTGTTATATTTTCCAAAGCATGAGATTGAGTTCGAAACTGTTTTGAGTAAAATAGGAGTATTATGCCAAAGTTTTAATTATTGAGTTTATCATCGTTAGAAGTAGTGGAATCCAAATCCCTAGACTCATCTCTCTTTGTTAAAAAAATCAATTTTAATTATTTTGTCTAGTATTTTCTTTTATTAATCAAAAACCAAATCTTCAAAAAAGAGTCCGAGCAACGAATCTGTACTTATCACTGTAAAAACTACATCAGTCCACAATTATTTGAAAATATTAAATAAACCAAAATACCCTTTCATGCATTCTTACTTATTTTCTTGTAGCAGTTCATTCTGTTTGATGAACTATTAGGCCTTTTGTAGATTTGAGTTCAATCTGCTTCATGAAAACTCTGCACTTCATTATATTTTATGAAATTCATTACACTTCATTATATTTTATGAACTTCATTACACTTTATTAAATTCTACGAAAAATCGATATTAAAAAAATAAAATCAGAGTTCATACTTTCAAATGAACACACAACAAAAACTCCATTATTGTGAAGAGAGTTCATTCTTTCGAATGAACACCTGATACAACCTATATGAAAACAAAGTTCATTCTTTGAAATGAACACCGAATAATACCTATAAGAAACAGAGATCATTCTTCCAAATGAACACCCAATCAAAGTTCATTATTATGAACAAAAATGAGAGTTCCTTCGTCAAAATGAACACCTATCAAAAACTAACTTATTCAAACATAGAATTGAGTTCATTCTTTAAGATGAACACCTAATAATTCAAGATCTAAAAATAGTGTTCATTCTTTAACATGAACATAGAATCCATAAAAATCAGAGTTCGTCTTCATCAACACGAGTTCATCTTCAATAGCAGCAGAGAAACCTAGTTATATCTCCATCATCTTCAACAGCAGCAGTAGCAGCAACGGAGGATAAAAATAGAGTCCACTCTATTCAATGAAATTCATCATCATCATCGTCTGCATAATCTTCAAAACAGCAACAACAACAAAAGTTCATTCTAATCCAAATCTTCATCGCAAATCTTCGTTGTCTTCATCATCTTCAACAGCACCGGCAACAACAAAAAGAAGAAAAACACACAAATCTTCATCATTCATTATCATGTTCTTCATCTTCATCGTCTCCACCATCTTCAACAACACCAGCTGCAACAAATCTTCATCTTCATCATCATGTTCATCATCTGGAAATAATAAACAGCAGCAGAAAAAAAAATGGAGAGAAGAGAGAAACTAGATCTGAAAATAAAGAGGAGAGAGAAAGTAAATCTGAGAATGAGATATTTTCTACTGATTTTTTGTATATATATTGTCCCAAAAGGGTATTTCTCCCACTATAAAATGACAATTACATCATCCATGACGTCACTTTAGGACCAAATCATAAATCCATGACCAAACAATAATACATATATATTTTTTAAAAAGGACCAAACAAACAGTTTACTAGGTCAATCGGACCAAACTCACTCTAATATATTATTCGTAGGACTAATAGGTATTTCCTATTATTTTATCCAGAAATACACTTATCTTGTATTTTTGGAAACAAAATTTGTTGGAATCAATTATCATAATACACTTGCCAAAAAGTGCCCTCATAAAAGATTTATCGGCAATGGTGCAGGCAAGGCACGTAGAACAAACAGTTTACAAGATGAGAAAATGGGTCATTTGTCCAAAAAAATTTAAAACACGGTTCAAATGGACGAGTAAAAAAAAGTACGGGTGAAATAGCCAAAAAAAAATAGCAAGGATGAAACTGGATTCATCCTGGCTTATACTTAAAAAATAGCAAGGATGAAACCGAATGCATCCATTGTGTAAAATAAAAATAAGAAAAAAATATTTGAAAATGGGCGAGAATGAAACTGGTTACATCCTGCCTATTTTTAAATTTTTGTCCATTTAAATAAGATATCTTTTTTAATTTTTTGGCTATTTAAACAAAAGATCAAAACCTAAGTGTCTTTTTCACCCGAAATTGTTGATTTTGATCTTTTTGACCAATTTTGTGTTACAAGATCATGTTATCAAGCTAGATATGTATTACGTATCAAGTCAAGATAATTAAATTGTGATCGAGAAATCAATGATATTTTCCATTAAAACATACGCATATTATGAGTATGATTTTTTTAATGATACTACTGGATTGTCGATTAATGTTGGGCATCCACAATGCGTCTAATACGAACAGCGCCCCAAAATATAAAAGTTTGTGCTGCAGAAGGCTGTCTAACAAGCAGCTTCTTGCCTTCTTGGAGGTGAAAATGTTTGTCACACGACAGGATCAATTATTAAATGTTATCACACGCAAGTTTATAAAAGCAATTCCACTTTTCCTCTTATGCCTCCTTGATTATTTAAGTATACTTTAGGAAAGAGATCACTTGATGATTCATTATCTCTCCCTATATATATATATATATGTGTGATCTCTCCTTGGTGTGCCTGGATAAGAAACAAGTTCAGGTTCTCTTGTTTTCACATTTTTCATCCAACTTCCTTGTTAACATTATATATCTCTTTGATCACTCTCTTACAGTAACTATGTCGTTTTTCAATGACCCTAAGTTATTTCTCATGTCGAGAGGCGGAATATATATAGTCACCGTTCCGACAAAACCTGGTTGCCTATTTCGAGGAAAGGTTGGTAAATATGATGTTGAGGAATTGAACTTTTCTAAACATCTATCTTTGCCACATAACAAAGAGTCTGATTTTTCATCTCTATTTGCTTACTTAAGAGAAAATAACAAGCTTGTAAACTGTCAGGGTATTGTCATCAACTGGTTTTTGAATGATAATAATGTAGTTGCATTATCATGGTCACCCGAGGGGATTAACTTGTCGAGCTACGGTATACATGCTCTAGTTAGCCACCTGGAAAACGAAACTGATGCACGTAAAATTGAGCGACTTGAGCGAGAACGAGCTGAGGAGCAGCTAGCTTGCCTGACAACAGTAGTTAAGCTGGTCACGGAACAGCATCAGGAGAGGCTAGCTTACGAGAGACAAATTCTTGATTTGACGTCAAAACTTGAAAAATGCTGCGATTGTGGTGCTAAAGGTGGATCGGTTGATGAGGAGGAGCACTGGATGACTGGCCATGCAGTTCCTAGTTATTTGGTTCCTTTCGAGGAGCTTGATGTTCTATGTACATTTCCTAGGAATACTCCGTTGACAATCACTAAGGCATCCCCAACCACACGGGTTATTGGTGAAGATAAGTCGACTAATGTTAAAGTGAGCCGATTCTGCGGAGTGGTGTATCCAATAGTGATTGTGAAAGTTGACGAGTTGGTTCCCGACAAAGAAAACGCGAGGTTCGATCCAGATATTTGGGGTTTGTTTCAGTATAAAGGAACTTCTTATGCAGCTCGTAAGCCATTTGAGTCAGAGATGCTGTAGATCAGTCATTTGGTTACACTATGCAGGACGGGAAGGCTGAAACTATATAAGAAAAGTATAAGCACCCATAGCCTGTCCAAGTCTATTATGTAATTATAAATAAAATGTAAATCGATTTATAATTATAAATAAAACAAAATATGTAACTATAAATAAAATAAAATAGACCAGGGGCAGTGCAAGTCTGTGAAAATATGTGCAACTGTCACTGAAGTTCTAAAGAATTCTATTTATCTAAATATATATCTTAATGAGTAAAGAAGTACTTCCAATGGCTGATTTGAATCTCCATGATCTACTAATCACGTGTACACTTTCTTTCTTTAACGAACATTTGATATAATCACTTTCAAAACCTTACCTAAATTCCACATTAGCAAATAATCCTGCTCAAAGAATCCAATGTGACACTTGTTAACATGTCACTTAACACCACATTTATTTACACAAAATTGGTTTAAAAGACCAAAATCAAATTTTCCTGGGTGAAAAGGACAATTGATTTAGATATCTTTTGTTTAAATGGACAAAAATTTAAAAATAGGCGTGGATGTAACCGGTTCATCATGTCCATTTTCAAAATTTTTTTCTTATTTTTATTTTACACAGGATGCATCCAGTTTCATTCTTGCTATTTTTTAAGTTTAAGCCAGGATGATTTCAGTTTCATCCTTGCTATTTTTTTTTTGTCCATTTCACCCATAAAATTTTTTACTCGTCCATTTGAACCGTGTTTTAATTTTTTTTGAACAAATGACCCATTTTCCGAATTATTTATTTATTTCATTACTTGATGATTCATGGCCATGAGTCATGATCATTGGCATATAAATATGGCTCTCTACATGGTATTCTTGGGCACCATGCCACCGAATAGAGCTTCTTCTCCTTCTTCTCTTATTTTCTTTTTTGTAAATATGTCGTTTACCTGACCAAAATTATGTGTCCGCGGACACATTATGCACTCAAGTAAACATGTCGTTTTTCAGTGATCCTGAGGTATATCTGGTATGGGGACGCCGAATGGGTTTCAGGTTTTATATAGGGGATTTTAATAAAGTGCCACACTTCCAATATTTGGTTTAAGAAAGTGCCGCAGTTTTTCTCAAATTTTATTTAATGCCACATATTTGACCTTTTCCATCCCGATTTTTTCAAAAAATAGTTAACATTCGTTAGAGCATATGTGGTAGCAATTCAGCTTAGTAAAAGACATTTATGCCCTCGAATTATCTCACTATAATGAGTTATATCAAATCATCATTGCGAGTCATCAGCGAGTTAAGTCGGGAGTCAGAGCTAACTCAACAACATCAAGTTCGTCTTTGCCTTCTTCTCACTGCCCAAATTCAGTAACATACAGACCACGTCGAGCTCATCCGTTCACTGCTACCAAGCCAATGTGACATAGCACCTCATTACTGCACAAGACACAACACTCTGCCTGAATAACCATCTCTTACTAGATAATAGCCCGTGCTTCGCACCGGGATTATGGTTTAGTTCATGAACGACTCAAAATTAGTTCATTGTCGAAGCCAGATTGGCCATTGCTGAGTTGCCACAACTCATAAACCATGTCTATGTATCAAAAAAAATTAGTAGGATAAATGATATGTCGAAAAATATAAAACATAATACAGTAAAAACTCTATATATTGATACTCCATATATTAATAAACTCTATATATTAATAAAAAATCATGGTCCCAACTTGGGCCAGTTACAAATAGTAATAAACTCCACATTTTAATATTAATAGATTTTTCTAGT
Organism: Papaver armeniacum; assembly: GCA_023531295.1. NCBI lineage: Eukaryota > Viridiplantae > Streptophyta > Magnoliopsida > Ranunculales > Papaveraceae > Papaver > Papaver armeniacum. The sequence continues at coordinate 131,806 of JAJJWW010012166.1, forward strand.
CCCATCTTAATGAATTTACCTCCATATATTAATATAATCAACATAATAGGAAAATTATAGATCTTGTTACATCAAAATATAAGATGAAGGAATATATTTATCTATGGTTGTTTGAGAAAAGGATGTAATTTTTGGATTGTTATGGCATCTTTTGATTTGCGTATGTGTAAGACTCGTTGCTATGTGCACCATCTTGTTGAAGCCAAAAAATTTCTAACTTGTCGAGCATGTTTAAAGCTTCTTGGCATGAAACTTTTGGTATCTCCGTACTATCATCATTGGAATTATCTCCCTCCGCTTCTTGTCCAATTCCATCGATTGTTTCTTCTTCGGTTGAAGCATATACTACTTGTTGCTCATCGGGATTATTAAGGAAGACGTCCATATCCATTCGATTAGTGTAGTGCAATTGTTCTATTTGATTACTCAATTCCTAAACTATTCTTTGATTTTCCTCACGTACTTCATTTGCAGCTGACGATTCATCGACATTAGTGGTTCGAATTTTGCAGTGTTTAAAGAAATTTTCAATTGTGCGTGGCTTCACATCAGTTGACCATGAAGCAACTACATTTACAATTCCATTAAGGATGGATATCTTGGATGGTTCCAAAACATGCTATTCAATTCGTCTCAAAGGCAGACTATTAAACCATTGCTGATAATAACCTTTAAAATTTCTAATGATGCCTCCGTCACATGGCTGAATTTTAGAAGTGCTATTCGGTGGTAAGAACATAATAGCTATATGACGAAGAGGGGGAAGATTCTCCTTTTTGCCATGTGATGTACAATTGTCTATTAAAATAAGACATTTCTCTGCAGACTACTATCAAACCACTTTGAATTAGCAAAAAAATCATTTTTTTTGGTATACCTCCCTATATTAATAAACTCCATATATTAATAATTTTGTAAAGTCCCGAGATTATTAATATATAGAGTTTTTACTGTAGTTGAGCACAAACGGTGATCAAACTTCAAATCATTTAATTTTTACAAAACTTCCAAGTCTTAATTAATGACAACACATTTCAAATACATTCATTAGCCATTCATTTGTATTTGCAACATCTAGTTTGGTAATCAGAATAAGTGCATCCTCTCCTTCACATGAACCTGGAATAAACAGAGAATCATCTTCTTATCTTAAAGTTTCAGAATAAGGAGACAAAACCTGTACCAAAAATAAATTCAGTTAGGCCACAATGCGTGTGAGAATGAGAAAACTTAAACAATAGGAGTAAGATATTTCCTCAAAAAAAAAAAAGGAGTAAGATATCAACAATGTGAACTGGAAATTGTATATTCGTCAAAGGGTCTGGATATATCTCCACATTTTCTTTCTCCAGTGATCACTTTGTTTTGTTCTTAAGATTTTCAATGCTATCATATGCCGCCACGATTGCTCCATAAATCCGTCGAGAACTTAAAAAAAAAAAAAAAAAAAAAAAAAAGCATTAAATAGCAAGTTGGGATGAATGTTAAATTAGATTAATTATCTCTCACTGATAACAAGGGCAATGAATGTTATGTTGTGATTCCAAAGCAGGGGTAAGAATTTAGAGAAAATAGCTAAACTCTCATCTATTTTGGAACATACAAAAAACCCTAAAACATCGCCTAAAGTGGAACGGATGGAGTATTTTCTTTTAGTTATGTAAACGACTGCAGACTCTGTCTTCATGTGATATCATTTTAACCCCATTCTAACCAAAAGTTTATCTCCAACACAAGGGTGGAGGTTAATAAAATATGATGACATGGCTGACATTTAATGAGAAGGGGTAAACCATAAAGTCATATCTTCACCCTTCCTATTACCCCATGTCTAATGACACATCATCATTTTTCATGCAAAAAATTGATTTTTTCATAATTAAAATACTAATTTTCGGTGATAAGATCGAAGCCTGTATCTTTTTCTTCCTTTTTCATCATTTTTTTTTCCTCACTGTTGATCATCTTCTTCGGTACATGTATTGAAGCTTCTAGTTAAGGTAAAATCTTGATCATATTTTTCTATAATCATATTATTTTCTATGCTTGATTAATCTGTTAACTGCCCTGTTTAATCTAATGGCAAGCTTGAACATGTACTCGATCATGTTCCTTAACTTAAAAATAAATTCAAAAGCAGTTGGCAAGCTTGAACATGTACTCCATCATGTTCTGCTAGTGGGTAAGTTTTTTTCTGTGTATTTTCCTTTTTTTTTTTTTTTTTTTCCTGAAACTATAACCTTCAATTACTATAAACATTTCCGTGTATAGTTATCTACCAAAATTATCATACAATGATTACGATTCATGATTTCTTAGAATTGGTGGATATTCATTCTAGCTTATAGTTTATTTGAATTTGATCTAATTTGGAACTCTTAATATTTTGTATACAATGCTCAATCACTGTTTGCTAAAATGCATCAAAGAAGTGCCTTGAAATTGATTGTAGTTTAAGGATTTTAAAGAGGTTTTGACAAGTATTGAGTGTTAATATAAGGTTTTGTAGTAATGGGTTCTCGTAATTGCATAATCTGGGTTTTGTGTTTGTTAAGGGTAATTGCACAATCTGATCAACTAATGCCAAGACCACAATCTGGGTTTTGCTAGAAATTAGTGATGTCCAGTCTGTTGTGAACAAAGGAGTTCATGTAGGATTGAATGCTGCACATGTTACGTATCTGATTCCAGTGGTTTGTTGAATGCTTTAGCTGTATGACTTGAATTTTGAAACCATTTGATTCTTTACATGCCTTCTGCTATCATGATTTGTGTATTTTGTTAATAAACATTGAACTGTTGCGCTATATTATGTATCCCAATGCAAACAACATTTTTGGTCATCTAGAACAGTATCATTGGTTAGATTTCATGATCCTTATGGATAGTCTAAAACGGAATTGCAGCAAACAATTATGACAAATATTCGCACTTATCATGTTTATGTACAATACTATTCTTTTTGTTGCTTCTATCATGTTTATGTACTGCGCCTCTTGAGATTCAATATTTGCAGTGCAACTATCTCATTCATTACAAAATTTGCATCTTACTTTTGGCGAAAATTTGCATCTTACAATTTTGTGCATTTCTTTCCTTGTTTTTTATAGGTTATCTAAGTGGTGACAGTGTTCAATGCCTCAAACTACTGGTATGGTTGTGGAAACATTGCCGCAGTGGTCTAAAGGTGGTCTGTATAACTTCTATTACCGACTTATGTTAGGAAACTGAACGAAATTTAGGAGCGCAATGAGTCAAGATGGAAGTTTAACCTATACTCAGTTGCTGCACAAACTTTGCCAACTAATTTTAGCCTTGTTTGAACTACTTACTTTTAGATGAAGAAAATTTAATTTATGAACTGTATCTGCTGAGCCAGATATATCTATATTCGTCCATGTTATCTTAATGTACTTTTAAGAAAAATTATCTTTAAGATGGCTACCGCATTAAAGGCAACTTTTACTACAAAAAAATGTTTATGTTTTCTTTTCGGAGGGAAGTTCCACTCCAGTTTTCTATCTAACCCATAAGTTTATTTTTCAATTTTCGGTAACACGTATGAAAATTTTGAGTTACCAAGACCTTAGCATTGGAGATGAAATTTTTAGTAGAAAGTTAAATTTATATTTATTTTAGCCACCTAAGAATGACCCGAAACTAAAAAGTATTAATTAGACCTCCACGTAGGATGACCTCCACCCCTAGCATTGGAGATGCTCTAAAAGGACCAAACAGACAGTTTGCTAGGTCAACTGGACCAAACTTATTCTAATACATTATTCGTAAGACTAATTGGTATTTCCTAATATTTTATCTAGAAATACATTTATCTTGTATTCTTGGAAATAAAATTTGTTATATCAATTTATACGATAGATACTTGCCAACTTCTATTTTGTACCCCAAGCCCCATTAAAAGCGCCCCCATAAAAGATCTATCTACAACGGTGCAGGGCCTGCAGGCAAGGAGGGTACAACAAACAGTTTACAAGATCCTGTTATCAAGCTATATATGTATTCTGTATTCGGGACGGAGCCAACCCATTGCAAGGGTGTGCACTTGCACCCCTTCTGGCTCCAAAGCATTTTAGGCCCTATAAGAAATTTTTCTCTACAAATAAGCCTATTTTTACATTTTTGGACCTCCTAATATTTTTGGTTGCATGCCCATAGCAAATTTTTGCACCCCTTCTCATGATTCTTGGTTCCGTCCATGTATGTATTACGTACCAAGTCAAGATAATTAAATTGTGATCAAGAAATCCACGATTGATAAAGGGGATATCACTATTGGCGGGGTGATACCAATTGAGCGATCCGACGGTCAGAATTTGTTAATATTTATTTATCCAATGGCATAAAAGTTTGTGCTGGAGAAGGCTGTCTAACAAGCAGGTTCTTGCCTTCTTGGAGGTGAAAATGTTTGTCACACGACAGGATCAATTATTAAACGTTATCACACGCAAGTATATATAGAAAAGCAATTTCCCTTTTCCTCCTTGATTGTTCAAGTATATATAGTTCGCAAAAGAGAACCAAGTTACTTGATGATTCAGTTGTCTATCTATATATATGATCTCTCCCTTGCTGTGCTTGGGTAAGAAATAAGTTCAGCATTTCTTGTTTTCACATTTTTCCATTCAACTTTCTTGTAAATACTATCTCTTTAATCACTCTCTTACAGTAACTATGTCGTTTTTCACCGATCCTAAGTTATTTCTCGTATGGGGACGTCAAATGGGTTACAAGTTTTATATATTCAGGGTTCAAACAAAACCCGGTTGCCCATTTGTGCCAGGAGAGTTTTGCGACCATGAGTTATTAAACTTTTCTAAACATCTATCTTTGCCACATAACAAAGAGTCTGATTTTGAATCTCTCTTCGCTTACTTGAGCAAAAATGACAAGTTTGTAAACTGTCAAGGTATTGTCATCAACTGGTTTTCCAATGATCGAATTAGACGCAATACCTGGTCATGGTCACCCGAGGGGCTTAACTTGTCGAGCTATGGCATACATGGGCTAGTTAGTCCCCAGGAGATCAAAGCTGATGCACGTAAAAATGAGAAACTGCAAGCTCTTGAGAAACGAGTATCGGATCTACTCGAGCAACTGAATCAGGAGAAGCAAGCTCACGAGAAACAAGTTCTTGAATTGACATCAAAACTGGAAGAATTTTGTGGTGGTGCTAAAGGTGGATCGGTTGATGAGGAGGAACACTGGATGACTGGCCATGCAGTTCCTAGTTATTTGGTCCCTTTCGAGGATCTTGATGTTCTAAGTACATTTCCAAGGAATACTCCATTGACTATTACTAAGGCGACTCCGGTTACTGATGAAGACAAGTCGACCAATGTTAAGGTGAGCCGTTTCTATGGAGGGGCATTTCCAATAGTGATTGTGAACGTTGACGAGTTGGTTCCGGACAAAGAAAATGCAAGGTTCGATCCAGATATTTGGGGTTTGTTTCATAATAAAGGAACCACTTATGCAGCTCGTAAGCCATTTAAGTCAGAGATGTTGTAGATCCGTCATTTGGTTCATACGCTGTATATGCTGGCCCGGAAAGCTGAACTATATATGAAAACTATAGCTTGTCCAAGTTTATGTATTTTGGACCAGGATAAAATAAATGTAAATAAAACAAAATATGTAACTATAAATAAGATATATTTACTGTCTAGTAAATAAGCACTTCTGTAACGAAGATTAAGGGCAGTGCAAGTCTGTGAAAATATGTGTAACCGTCACTGAAGTTCTAAAGAATTCTATTTATCTAAATATGCATGGGTTTTGTGTAACATCGCCAGCAAGCTTAACAGTCTTTGCCAAATCGGTCATTTGTAAATTTTATTCATACGCAAAATGAACAAATTTTGTTGACTGGCCGAATGTCACATCATTGTGAAGCCTTCGACGGCGAGGTCTCCATCTATCGGCTGGGTTGCCTTCTGGAGGTAGATGTTAATAATTTATTCAAACGTTAAGTAGTAGTTTCCAAGAAAGAGCAGTTGTAATCATATTGACTAGAGCTATCTTCCACGATTCTTTTTCTTTCCCCCCATTAATGGGTGGTCAAGCTTGCGAAGATTGACATATTCGTGGTAGCTTCATGTGCTGTCGTCTGGTGGTGGGTATACATTATAATCATTGACTTGACCTGATGGGTATACATTAAAGACAATCACATTATATTTACACCGTCGATTTAAATTTACTTGATAATTGATAAATTTTGGTATATATATATATCTGATATCTCCTGTTGTTCTTGGATGCAAACCAAATAAGCTTCTTGATCTCTTGATTTCATTCTTTCTCTATGTCGTTCTTTATCGATCCCCGGTTATATCTGGCATGGGGACGCCAAATGGGTTACAAGTTTTATATATTCAGGGTTCAGACGAAACCCGGTCACCCATTTCTTCCAGGAGAGTTTTGCGATTATGAGGTATTAGATTTTTCTAAACATCTATCTTTGCCCCATAACAAGGAAACTGATTTTGAATCTCTTTTTGCCTACATGAGCAAAATGGATATGTTTGTGAACTGTCAAGGTATTGTCATCAACTGGTTTTCGTCCAATAATAACCAAATTGAAGACAATAGTTATTCCTGGTCACCTGGCGGGCTTAACTTGTCAAGCTATGGTATACATGCTCTTACTAGTCATCAAGAAAACGAACCTGATGCAGGTTTGGATGCATGTAGGAATGAACGAGATCAAGAAAGGGCTCAGAAACAAGCTCTTGAAACAAGACTATGTTATCTAAACGAGCAAAGAGATATGCATGTATTTCTTACTTTGTGCTCTTGTTTTTTAAGCAGTTTTTTATAAGTTGTATTTGCCTGGACACTGCTTGTGTGCCTTTCAATACAATTACTTTTGCCGATCCAAAGAAAGAAAAAAGAAGATCTACACGAGGAATTGCACCGGGAGAAGATCGGAAAAATATTCAACTTTTGAGTTTTGGTCTTTGTGTTTATGTACAGATGAGATACTTTTAATATATATTATACTGTTTTTGTTCTTATATGCTTTAGTTTTGCTCTGCTTTTCCTTTGGCGCGTGTTTGGTTTGTTGGACCTATTGCCAAAAGAGTGGGAATCCTGTTCCTAATCGATCTCTAATCCTCCCAGAAAACGGATTCCATTCGCTCCAACCAAACATAACATTATTTATAAGTCTTTTCTTGTTCTCATCGATCGTCCTTGATATACAACACGAAGTTGAAGAAGCAAGGGACAACAACAACAATGTCAGATTACCTTCCGGAAGAGCTTCTCCTAGAAATCTTTATAAGACTACCAAAGAAGTCTCTTTTGCGATTCAGGTGCGTGAGCAAGTCTTTTTGTGCATTGTTGGATAGCCCTAGTTTTCAGAATATGCATCATGAGCATATTTTGAACAATACTAAAATTATATTTTACCAGAGTAAACGCGAAAACATGTATAGCATAGATTATAAGAGCTTCTCCAATGGTGAATGTGAATATTTCATATGTGGCATCACTTCTAAGACATCATTTGAGTAAAAATTCCTAAATATTAGGAAAAATAAAATTTTATCTCCAACCCATAAAGTTTTTTATTATTTGTTTACTTATTTGTAGGCATATAATTGGTTAAAATCATTTCCATTTTTATTTTTCATTGACTTTTATTAACAAAAGTGTGACTAGGATGGGAAGACATCCTCTAAGTGAATGTCTAAAACTAGAGGCTCATCTAGAGGATGTCTAAGTTTTTTTTTGCCACATTATCTTCACATCAATGGGTTGGAGATAATTTTTTATAAATATTGTTGTGGATCCTACGTGGATTATGACTTTTTCCTTCACACACGTTCCATTGGAGACGCTCTAAGTCAGTGTCGTCTTTACTGCCATTGTCCACATCATCAACAACAATTTGTGAATTTATGGATAAGATGGATTACCCTACTATACCTCAAGATTGTGAAGTTGCATTTTTGTCGCTGCTTCATGCGTATTGCTAGATCAAAAAGTTAAGGTTTGTTTAATCTCAACACAATGTTCAATAATTGTTTTTTGTTTTTTTTTTCTTTTTTCTTTTTTTTTTCCATTTTTAGTATGTTTTTTCGTTGCTGGTCGACTAATCAACAATTTTATGATTATTAAGGTTTGTTTAATCTCAACACACATCATGTTCAATAATTATTTTATTTTTTTTCTTTTTCGTTTTTAGTGTATTTTTTTGTTGTTGGTCGACTAACCAACAATTTTATGATTATTAAGGTAACAAAAGATATCTTTGCACGGAATGATGGTACTGATATCTTTACCGTACATAGGGGGATTAACGATTTTTTTTGGTAGAGTAATAATATTGTGATACCCAAAGATTAGAATTTGGTCCTTTGGTGCGCAACGACGATCTCTTTTCTAAAACCCCAAATACATTACATTCCTGCAAGCAATGCTAACCGCACTTTGTATACCGAATAATGAGATTCCACAAAATATAAGACCAATAGCCAGAAATTTCTTTAATATTCCTTACGAGATAAGTACTATCATTTATTTTCTTCTACGCATGAACCTTATCTGCATCATATCAAATACCATATAGTTGTACGCATTATAGTTCAATCTAAAATAAATATTATAATAATCTAAGGTGTGTACGAGTGTTTTAGGCTCTCATACATACGAAAGAGCAATATTAGACTATAATGCGGTTGCTGCTAGATATGGCACATATATTGTGTAGCTAGACGTTTTGGAGAATATACAAAGATAACTGTGGTATTAGAATGCAAGCCTCTTATCCTATAAACAATTTTTTATATAATCACTAGGCTTATTCCTATGCATGTAAAACCATTATATTTATCATATATATGCACTCATTATGGGTATGCCAAATTTCCAAACATATATGCTTATATGTCAAATATCACATATATACAAACATAAGCTATGGAGTCAAGATAGAGACACCATCGCTCGATGGTCTTTCCATCTCCGAGCAATTTTATATATATGATGTATAATTTCTCTTCTCTCCTACTTCTTAATTATTCTAATATATTTTTATATTTAAAAGGTCCAACTAAATATATTATAACACTAAAACTTTTATAAATACCCCACCGCACAAACATAAATATATTTTTTATTCATAAGGGTCCCACCCAACATAATTAAATTTATATTTTTAATCAAAATTTGTCATGAATTTGGCATACCCATAATGAGAACTGGGACACAAGGTTTACTCAATGCCTGATTCTACTTGAGAGTATAAGTTTTGATGAAAATGAAAATCTAACATATATTGGCATTTCAAATACATCGGACGGACCAACAAATTTGAAAATTAACTTCATCAAGAAGAATAATTCACGGGATGTGCGTCAATACATATTTGATAATACCAGATTATATTGTTCACCAACCAGTAGCCTACAAGAATGTGATCAGTGAATAAAAATCTATTATGATTTGGTTTTAAATTTGTTTCCTTTAGACTAATAATTTAGAGTTTCTCTATTATTCTTTTGCTGAACTTTAGGTTGTTTTTTCTTAAGAATAACTTTGTTTGATATTTTAGGAACTACAAGTATGCATATATTGTTTTGGTAGTTGTTTTGATAGATTTTTCTAAGTCATGAATTCATTAGTTCCAACTTCCAAAGATTATGGAGTGGTTTTTCCTGTCATATTATGGAGCGGTTTTGCAGATCATATGATGTTTTATGGATTTAGCTAGCAATGACACCATTTGAAAATTCCTTAACAAGTTATTTAACAAATTAAGACCATTTTATTAACCTTAAGTTGATGAATACTCACAATTCTCATGGTGCAATTCACCCTTTACCCTAGCACTCTGTAAATGTATTGGTCTCGCTAGGACCTATCACTCTTACCAAATGTGCATAAACGTACATGTTCCAAATAATCGAGACCAAATATCTTTAAAATCCAAATAACATATAGTTACAATTCTCAGTAGTCAACAAAATATATATGTCCAACCATAATTATCTTCTTTATATAAACCACAAATCAGAGGTTTTAAAAATATGATGGTGCGCATTTCAAAAGAAAACACATAATGGGAAATTTGAAAGAATTACGTTTTTATCTTCTTAAACTACTCGAGGAAAATGGTATGTTTTTTTCCTTTTAAACTGCTTAGGACAATTAAATCATGTAAGTAGAAAACAATTCATGTAATGTAGCATCGAAAAGCTGTGTAAGAAGGTATTGAGAATTAGTTATCCTAACTACTACGTTCATACATTTGCATAATATTGTGAAGGAGAACAATCTAGAAGATTTTTTGGCAATATTTAATGATTTGAGGATAATAAATATATTTTTTTGTATTTGTTGTTCTTTTGGTTTCAACATGGAAACCAAGACAAAGAGAAAATGAAGAATATTTATGTCCCAGATAACGATCGTTTCTTACAGGGACAGAGAAGAGGTGGAAAAATGTTTTACGGCCAAGAAAAAGAGGATGTCAAAGAATACTAAAAGAGTTTCATTTTCAATGCATTGTCTCCCACAAAATTCATATCTGTTTTAGCTTTTTTTGTTTTATTTTTTTGCGCACCAACTTAAATATTAGCTTATTGCTTTTTACCATTTTTCTTTTCATAATTTTTAGGTTTTGGTAAAAATTAGTTTTAAACATGAGTCCAATATTCCACAAACAAGAAATAAACCCGTGCATCGCACGGGTGATAAACTAGTAATAGTTTAAGAAGGATTAGGGAAACACGAAAGAAAGACGGGAAACCAACCAAGGACGTTTTTATCTGTGGACCGTAAGATTATCTACAGCGCCCCTGTTCGAGTACCCCATCAAAAGAATATGTGGACCGATATTGGTCATATTGACCTAATTTTTAAGTGCTTATAAGACCTTCACTTTCAAGTCTTTTCTTGTTAGGGTTTTACAACTTGTTTGCAAACCTGGTTCTCATCGATCGTCCGGAACTTGAAGAAGTAAGAGGCCTCTGCAACAATGTCTAACTACCTTCCGGAAGAGCTTCTCTTGGAAATCTTCTTAAGACTACCAAGGAGGTCTCTTTTGCGATTCAGGTGCGTAAGCAAGTCTTATTGTGCGCTATTTGATAGTCTTAGTTTTCAAAATATGCATCATGAGCTTAGTAACATAAAAAACAATACTAGAATTTTGTTTTCCGACGATAAACGCAAAAACATGTGTACGATAGATTATAAGTCAGTATGTTCTTTATTGCCATTGTCAACATCCTCATCAACAACTTGTGAATTTATTTATCGGAAGGATTACCCTACTATATTTCAAGATTGTCAAGTTGAATTTTTGTCATCATGTAATGGCTTGGTCTGGATAAAGCGTACTACAAGTAAATGGGATGATGAATTTTATATTTGGAATCCTTCAGCGGAAGTATACAAGAAGATACCCATGCCACGAGAAGTAGACATTGATGACATAGATGGCTACGGATTTGGTTATGATTATAAGACTGGCGACTACAAATTGGTAAGGGTTGTGATCGACTGGGATTCGGATTCAGTGTGTTCTGAAGTTGATGTCTACACATTAAGCTCAAATTCATGGAAAAACACTCAAAGGATACCTTACTATCTTTATGATGATAAATATGCTGGTACGCTCTTTAATGGAGCTCTTCATTGGATTGCGTTTACTACTGGAAATGACAACTTCACTTCACTGGTCTGTTTTGGTATTGCCAATGAGAGATTCGAGAAGGTACCAGGGCCAGAAACACCTAGGCCATGTCCAGAAGAACCTTTGAAGGAAGATATGTTTGATATTTGCGTGGGAGTATTGGGAGGGTGCCTATGTTTAGTTTTTCATGTTTTTAATGTCCGGGTTGATATATGGACGTTGCAAGAATATGGAGTGAGAGAATCTTGGACTAAAAGTTTTTCCATCACCCAGGAGTGTATAACTAGTAGCAAGTATTTGGAGTTAATATGGAGTTTCAAGAACAATGAGATTTTATGGAAGGTCGATCGGGGATTAGTGTTATATGACCCGAACAACAGAATATATAGAAACCTGACGTTGGATTCTTATTTTTCTGAAAGGCTTGCTGTATCGCAGAATTATGTGGTTAGTTCATTCCCTTTTATGGAAGGAGAAGTTAAGTACGGCAATGTGATACATGACAATCATCCGGCACAACTACAGTATCGATCTTGTGTTCCCTTTACCAACTTTTGTTAAGATTATGGTATTGGTTACTAGCTGCATGCAGGTGGCCAAGTCCTACGTAACTGAGGCATCTATGTGGATACGCACTATGGGATTCTGATATAGAAAAGAGAACAAGAAGAAAATAATAATCAATTGGGCGGTTGATATATATGCATCAAAGCTTGTATATAGAAAATAGACTTGTTCGTGGTAGCTTCGTGTGGTGTCGTGGTGTGTATACATTATAGTCAATGACTTGAGCTGGATGAATAATATTCCATACTTTAATCACTAGAGATAAGACGAAGAATTTAAAACTTGAAAATTCATCGTGTATATAGATCTGATATCCCCTGGTATTCTTCGATACCAAATAAGCTTAAGCTTCCTCTCTTTTTTCATTCCTGCCCAAAGATTTTTGTCAACACTACCATCTTCTTTCTCTCAAACTTACCATGTCGTTTTTCAGTGATCCTGAGTTATATCTCGTATGGGGACGCACCATGGGTTTGAAGTTTTTCATATTCAGGGTTCATAAAAAAGTCGGTTGCCCTCTTGTGCAACAAGATTTCTTCAAGTTCGAGGAATTAAATTTCTCTAGACATCTATCTTTGCCCCATAACAAGGAGACTGATTTCGCAACTCTGTTTGCTTATTTGGGTAGAAATGACAAGTTTGTAAACTTTCAAGGTCTTGTCATCGACTGGTTTCAAATTAATCACATCACCTTCACTTATTCCTGGTCACATGAGTTGCTTAATTTACCAAGCTATGGTATACACGCTCTTATCAGTCAACGGGAAAACGAGTATGCTGCACAGTTGGCTGCGTGTATAAACGAACGAGATCGAGAAAGGGCCGAGAAACAAGCTCTTCAAAAAAGATTGTCAGATCTACAAGAGCAGTCAAACCGGGAGAAGCAAGTTCTTGAGAAAAGACTATCGGATCTACGTGAGGAATTGAACCTGGAGAAACAAGCCCATGAGAAACAAGTTCTTGATTTGACATCAAAGCTTGAAAAGTGTTGTGGTGGTTCTAAAGGTGGATCAGTTGATGAGGAGGAACATTGGATGACTAGCCATGCAATTTCCGGCAACTTGGTTCCTTTCGAGGAACTTGATGTTATATCATTTCCAAAAAATACTCCGCTGACTATCACAAAGGCCCCAACCACGCCGGTGATTGGTGAAGACTATTCAACCAACGTTAAAGTAAACCGGTTCTACAGAGGGGTGTTTCCGATAGTGATTGTAAACGTTGAAGAGCTGGTTCCGGATAAAGAAAATGCAAGGTTCAATCCAGATTTTTGGGGTTTGTTTCAGAACGACGGAAAGTCTTATGCAGCTCGGAAGCCATTTGAGTCGGAGATGTAGATCGACATACAAAAAGAAACCTTTGGAAGGATCAGGCTTTGTTAATTTGCCTTTATTTATGTTGCATTTTGTGTACCCGGTCAGATGAGTTGATACAGTCTATCAGACATGTATACACTCTTTTTGTTCGTTTGAGTTCACGATCATGTTTGGCTATTTTAGTATTTAATTTCTTATCGTGTATGTAAATTTCCGTTGTTGTTTTCTTGGGTTCTGCAATATAGTATTCTGATCAGTATAACATGGTCACAAGTTATATCTACGATCTGGATGTTACGTGCAGGGATTATTGAGTCGCCAATTTTGTCTATATCAAATTATTGAGTCGACAACGATTCTTTGGCTTCCGGGATCACAACTTTCCTTCGAAAAGACACATCCATTCGTACAACGAGCTTAATCTACTGAAAGAAGAAGCCATAAAAACATAGCCAGCATTGATTTCAACATCATGTTCTTTCACATGAGTCTTCATTTCCCTATTCAGTAGGTTAAGTCACACACTAACCTTATACAGACACGATACGAATCAGATGAAAAAACTAACATTACAGTATTTACAAGGGGTGCAAGGAAGATACAACCAAGAACACTAACTAGGGGTAAAAAGAAAAACCTACTGTTAACTAGAAAATCAAAAAAGAATATGACCTAACAACTAGCTAAGAATAAGAAGTATTCCCAAATAAACTAATATTAGCTACAGATCCAGAGAAGAAATTGATAACTTATGATATAAACGTCGACAACAGAGAGGAAGTAAAGACTAAATTATGTAACGGATACTAAAACGCAGTTCCATATGAACCTGGATAGTTTGCAAAAAGATACACAAAGATGGACAACAAGAGGAAAAAAAAGAAAAGGTTTACCTAGGGGTTTAGTTAGATTATTAGAGCTAGGGTTAGGCACTGAGGTTAATTTCTTCATTTGGACCACTACCTCGAAGGCAAATTAAACCACCAATAAAAAAAAAATAATAATAATAATAATAATAATAGTACACATAGGAAAAGTTCTGATCAAAACTAAACAAGGTAATAGGCAAAAGGTTGCAAACACGCAAACACAACAGGAGGAAACTCAAGAGTCCTTAAAGGAAATGGTTACAACCCATTTCAGAAAAAACTCCAAAGGAAAGAGCAAGGCTCAAGAAAAAACAAGAGAAGGAGAAGAAGGGAACAGAGAGAAACTTTAACAACATTACAAGAGAAACCACAGAACTGGAAGCACTTAAGAGTCGAGCAAAAAGATACAAAAGGGAAAATAGCCAGAATACAAAGAAGAAAAAATACAGGTCTTAATTGAAACAACTATCGATTAACAAGTGAAAAATAAACAGTTCAAAATACCAATCAAAAGAGGCAGACTCCTTCTACCATTGGGTTTCACATTTTCACTTCTTTTTCTTTAATCACGTGTACCCTTTCTTTCTTTAACAGACATTAAATATAAAACACTTTTACCTAAATTCCTCATTACTAGCAAATAATCCATCTCAAAGAATCCAACGTGACACTTGTTAACATCTCATTTAACACCACTTGATCCACATTTGTTTATTTGTTTCCTCATTACTAGCAAATAATCCATCTCAAAGAATCCAATGTGACACTTGTTAACATCTCATTTAAGACCACTTGATCCACATTTGTTTATTTGTTTCATTACTTGATGATTCATGGCCATGAGTCATGACCATGGGCATATAAATATGGCAGATATCTCTCTACAATAATCTACATGGTGTTTCTGGTTGGGAGAAAAATTTTGATGGGGCGTTTTTTTGAAGGGGACATGGGGATAAATGATATGTTCACACATGTGTTTGAGTCCCATGAGTTTTGTTTCTAAAAATACAAAAAAAGTGTATATTTGGAGAGAAACTTTGTTTTCTTAATTGGTGTTTCTAAAATACAAACAGAATTCATGGAAAGTGATTATATTTTATGCCAACTTTGAAAAGCTACAAGAATCGTTAATTTAAAAAATCAATAGCATCCCTCAGAATGAAACTAAAACTTGTGGAGCCTATTACTCTCTTTTTCATTGGCTCGGACAAAAACCATTAATGTCCATGGAATTTGGTGATATATGGCGAAGGTACAACACTTTAGACAGTCAGAAACTCCACCTTAAGAGAAACTGCTGTGGGGAGACTATAATCAAAGACTAAAAACCAAAAAATTTTGAAAAAAAATGGGTTTACTCCGTGGCGCGACGTTACGGTGGGAAAACCAAATTTAGTGAAGTTGCACCCCACTTTTTTTTTTTTTTCCAGGCGCAACCTTTAAACTTCGCCCGACCAAATATAGTTTGATTTTTGGTTTTAGTATGGTATTTGCTCTTTACTAAGTTCGATAGCGTCTGTCTTTTGGACCAAATTTTTAGTTATACTCGTCGACTGTGGTTGCTCTAAGGCTAACGGGTAGACTAAACTAAGTAACAAAAATAGAAGATGAGTATACCACTGCATCTGTAAGGCGATTGCAGAGAGCACGAACACTGAGCAAGCTCGGTAGGAATGTACGTCAGACATTATGCTTATGCATGCAGCTTATCCTATTAGGTTGGCAACTAAGCATAATTACTTTCAGGTTATGGGTTCCAAGCCAAATATAAATTGTCGTTATAAATTGGCGGTCATGGTTATTTCGATTTTGCAGATCTACCAAGCAAAGCTTTTTCTTACGCCATTATTCGGCCATAGCGTTATGAACATCCGCGCGGGCATTCCATTTCGCCGATTCACTCTTAAGTTTTTCGACTAACTCAAAGAATGCGACCTTTTGACGAGCCCTCTCACCCGAAGCCACAACAATTCGGGGACTCCGCCCCGAAGACAAGATACGGCGGGAGGAGGGAAGAAGGAGAAAACTCAGAACATATAAGGAGCAGAAACTACCAAAGAAGAGGAAGCGCAGACACAGGAAATAGACGAGGAGTTCTTCTCAAGAACCGCTAACTTGGCCTTAACCGAGGCCACCTCGAGCGCAGCTTTGCCTCCTCCGCGTCCCCGTCGCTCCTTACGCTAAACGGACCTTCAGCTCCGCTATTTCCTCATCTTTAGCGGAGACCGAAGCTTCAACGCCCGAAAGCGTTTCTTCACAATGTCGGAGCTTCCCTTCTAGCTTGAGAGACTTGGCCTTGAAGATCCGGTAAAGATGATAGTTACAATACTCACTCCTCATCATCTATCAATCAAAAAGGGAAATTAGTTCACAACACATTTAAGCAAAATCAGGGGAAGAAAGAATAGGACAAACCTCCAATAACCGCTGTTGAGGATAATTGTACTGGTACCCATCAGCAATGGCCATCATACCAGCAACCGTAGGGGGAGGATCCACCACGAGATCAATCCCGCTGGTCACAAGATTCTCGCCCCACACTCGATCTACCACCTCCTCCGGGGTTAGTTCCATATGCCGACGAGTAAAAGAGTCCGAACTCTTCTCCCCCTCAATCACAGGGGCAGGACGAGGCACGACAAGCAAATTTTTCTTTTGCATCCACGCCAAAACAGCATCATCACCATCCGTGACCAAGGACCGCGTAAAGTCATCTGAGGGAGAGTCTAAGGACGTCCCACCAAGCGAAGCACCAGTAGTACTTAGCGTCAAAACCCCACCAAAGCGGTGGAGGAAGTGCCGACACAAACCTCGGATGCACCGCCAAAACCTCAAAGATCGGGATCCAGTGTGGGGTCACCCCAGCCTATCCTTAAGGACATTCCAGTCATCACCATCGGGAAGCAGAGTGAAATCCGAGACAAGCCCCATAACTGTGGCCATGTCAAATGATTGCTCCCCGGATAAAACCCTATCAAAGGAAAACTCGCAAGAAGCATTCCCATCTTTGTCACCACTGTCAAGAGCAATTTTCTTACCTTTGTCTCCAACATCCCCAGTACCCTTGTCTCCAACATCCCCATTACCCCCGTCCACAACATCCTCATCACCACCATCCCCATCCTTGGTAGCCCCCTCAGCCTGATCATTACCACCACCAAGAGTGGTCGGACCACCATCACCTCCACCAATGCTCCCACCGGCAACACTATCTACTTCTTGAATGGGCGGAGAAGTCTCAATCCGCTCTTCCCCATCGGAAACATCCTCATCACCATCCACGGGACTGTTCACATCCTCGAAGTATGTAGAGCCCTCGGTGGGAGAATTCGACGATCGCCGGATTGATCCTCGTGTCTCTACGCCCCTACCACACATAATTATAAAAGAGCCACCGGCATCTCCTTTCCTTAGCATAATCAATATTATTCAAGAAAACGAAGGGGCATATATACATAGAAAACAAACAACACACCTTAACAACATCAGTATTCTGCGAAAGAAGGTTAGCATCAGGAATATCTTCGTCTTCCGCGTCGTCAACATCGCGATTGTAAGCAAAATCCATGCCTACAAAACTCATCTGCCAAGGGCAAAGAATGGGCATAACGGCGGGAGAAGCTTCGCGATGAGGACTGTCAGCAGTAGGCTGCCAACCATGGGGTCCAGGGACCAACCATAGGCCCACGGACCAACGACTTCAAGAACAGTGGCAGACCATTCATAGTCATGGTCACGCTTAATCCTCTCATCAGCGGGAATAGGAAGACCTTCGGCACTGGGAACCCTCGCCATCTTGGAGTCACTTACCTCACTCAAAAGTCGAACTTCCCCTTAGCGAAGCAATATTCCGCGAGACTCACAGGACCACGGTTTACGAGTATTCCTGTTAACATAATCTCCAAAGGATTTGTTGAAATTCTCGGGGAGTATACCACCCTTTCTCCTTTTCTAATTTAGGGGCATAGCAAGTCATCATCGTTTTCCCCTTGCTACGAAGATAGCATTCACGAAGATGGTGAAGATAGTTTCCTGTCAACTGTTGCACCCCGTGATTATGACTTTTCTTGGCGATGATCGCGGCTAGACAAGACCCGGTAGTAGAAATCATCAGAAGGCTTTATACAAGGGTAGCATCAAACCAGCCTCGAAAGCACCCACGGTTGTCAGCAGATGAAAGGCATCATACTTGTAATTGGTAACCATCTCATAAGTTATGTCTTTATCAGCGGCATAAAAACGAACTTGGAAGTCTTGAAGACCATGCTTCACCTTGAAGGCCTCAAGATCAATGTGTCGGAAGGTAAACTTCTTATTACCCAAAGATAAAGGACGGAAAAAAAGAGAGTCTTCGTCGAAAGCTTCTCCCGTAGTATCTTCCGTAGAACCCGCAGCCTTCCTCTTAGGAGGAACTATGTCTCCCGAAGACTCTATCTCCGCAGCCTTTCTCTTCGAAGACAGAGTCTTAGTTGACTTACTCGAACTAGACACAGGTGGATTAGTCCGCGGTTGATGTGATTTTAATAAGTTGTAGTAAAGTGGTAGTAAGATGTCGTTCCTCTCAGACTTGTAAAGACTCGATTTAAGAAAATACTAAAAACAAAGAAAATATGTACACAAGATTGTCACAAAATATCGAGAGACTGAGACTCAGGATTTCACCAATTCATATATTCATGTGGTTCAACTATTAATTCTAGACAATTATAGCTTACAAGATATTGACTCTTTCTTTGCCAAAAATAGATTTTATAAAGTATTAGATGTAAATCATAAGCATGATGCATCAAAAGTTCTTAGACTAAGCATACACCATCAGACAAAATCACAAATAATCAAGAAAAATCATAAATCAATTTAGAATAGTGCAAAAGTCATAAAAGAATTAATTAGAATTACCACATGCGTAAAGAATGGCTTCCTCCATTGTCCCAGTGTTGGGGTTTAGCTCCTCATATTATTCACGTGCTCAAAATAGGTGTTCATAGCTCAAATAGGTGAAAAACAAGAGAAAACTAATGACTCGGACAGTTTTTAACGTTTGTATAAAGCGTGACAAGCAATTTGTTACAACTTTATTCTTATGAAACGATATAGGTAAACTATTTGTAGAAAATAAGAATGCCCGGTTTAGATTGCTTCCTCTGTCGTGATATTACGATATTGTTTCGCGATTGTCTTTGTCGGGTCAATGTTCTTCGTCCCTTTCTTCTTGGCGAGCAGAAGAGAACTTCTCTGCAATTATTGTTCTTCGCTCCCGAGCCCTCTCGTTGGCTCTCCCAACTTCTCCCAAAGTCTCGATCGAAAATCACGTTGCAACCGAATTTTGAATTCGGTTTTCCGCCAAAATCACGTGGAAGAAGAAGACTACCCCTTAACCATATTAGGGGTGCCTTTAGCGACGCCTTTGGGATGCCCCCAGGGTGCAAATAACGATGGGTTACCCCTTATCATCTGGGTGCCCCTTATCCATTTGAGGGGTCCGAATAGCACGCGTCCTCCGGGTGCGCAAACTCCACTTTTTTGAGCCAATTTCTCCGCACAAGTGTATTTCTCCAAAAACACCTACAAAGACATAAAAAACCATAATAAATACAAAATCGAGCACTAACATTACAGAGAATTGAGAACATATTAGACACATAAATGCGTCTATCAAATACCCCCAAACTTATTATTTGCTCGTCCTCGAGAAAATCAAATCTACAAAAATAAAACCCTAACTCACTGTCATGCAGCATCGTCGATTGCATTTAGCGTATGCAATAAGCCTTTAAACCCCTAGGTGGCCCTAGTGGCCGAGTTATAGTCTCGGGAGGGTTTACCGGAGGTGTACCCACAAAACCTTTACTCCGGACCCTAGCTATCTACTGTGAACCTTGGAAGGCACTAAAGAATCTCCTTGGTTGGCATCTTGATTGACTACGGGAGGAAGTACCACGATGCGAAATTCCAATTGTTTACACGAGTTTGCACTCAAGCATACTAAAATTCATATATAAGTCACGAGCTCTACTCGAGATAGTCGCACTATGGACATCAATACCTGAGTCAAAACTAATCACATGCATAGATCAAGAAGATGGATATAGAGAAAAACATAGATGGTTTTGATGTTTACTAAGTGATCGATGTTTCTCATATCTCGTCCAAGGCCACTTTGCCAAAATGAACCTATCCTAATGGTGAGATACCGGTCGACTAATATCAACACAACCGGCATATACAAGGGAACCGGTGGTCGACAATCCTAATTCTAGATCAACACGTCTCGGCATATACAAAGGGAACCGGCGGTCGATTTATTCACCGAACATTAATATATTTTTTTATTTAACCGCATGATTAGATCTTTTGGATCCAAGCGCATGCTTCTTGTCGGCCAGATTACATGATAGTTCCCGTGGATCCTGCATTCCACGCTTGTTTTGGCGATGGAGACAGGGAAAACACACACATTTTGCTTTTCCCAAGTGTTAATTTTATTCCGTTTGGTCTAATTGGTCTTGTCTTTTTTTTTTTTTTTTTTTTTTTTTTTCAACTTTTTCTTTTTCTTTTTCACTTTTTTTTTTTTTTTTTGGTATCTCAATCACTCTAATTCACCCTAGCATTGGTAACAACTTGAATCGTGGGACCCACCTAATCACTTAGAGAAACATAGTTTAAAAACAAAATAAAATAAAAAGAAGTGAAAAGGACTCAACGAGATTGGTGAAACTATCATGTTATTTCTAACACCTGAGCTCTGTGCTTTTATGAATAGACTCTTTAGATGTTGCCATCTAATCAGATTGGTTCCTCAACTCCTACAACCAAAATGCTTCCATCCACTTAGATTGGTTAGTGCCATCCTTAATAAACATAAATTTCTAGGCTCGGAGTTTAACAATGCAACTAAAATGTTTCTCCCATACCCCCAAACTTAAATCTAACATTGTCCTCAATGTTCTAAAGATAAAATTAAAAGCATGAACAAGGAGAAACTTTACCATTTGAAGTAAAAGAGTTAAGGAAAGATATTACCGTGTCGCATGAATATTGGGTTACCTCCCAAGAAGTGCTAAGTTTAACGTCTTGACCGGACTAAGAAGGGATTAGTCACCTCATAAAATCATAAAGTAATAGCCGAAATATCTCGTGGGTCATCAAAACCAAATAAAGCTATCACGAGATAAAAGGAATCGCAACTTTGCCAAGAAAATTAACAAATAAAGCACACCCTTGTCTAGTTTCTGTTTAAGACAACTACATCTAGTTGTGGTTCGAGTTCGAGCTCTATGAAAGGGTCTAAATAAAATATTTTCATGGGTTGCATTTCCTCGAAGCTAAGATCCGATTTAGGTATTAGAGTCCTGGAAAACTCAAATAAAAACTTAGAAGCACATAATAATAACTCCGAATAATTGCGGATCCTTAAAGTCAATCGTTTTGACTCACACAATTGACCACGATGAAACCGGCGGTCAATCATAATAAAATGTGTCGATACTAATTTCCTAAAGTACTTAGGTTTAGTCTCAAAACTAAATAATTGACACATCTCGAAACTTATACATTCCCACAATTGGTTGAAAAATATTTGGTGGGAAAACAAAATCAACTGGGTATCATAGCCTGGGCAAACCACATCAACCAGAGGATGGGTTTCTAACAACCGAACTTCCCTATGGACATCACTAGGTTCGGGAAAACGTGTATGAAGATAATCTTGTAAAATGGTTGAGGCACATATGTCAAGTCCCAAGTGAGGGACCTTTCTAAGAGTTAAAGCACATGGAGAATGATAATCACCCCCAAACTTAGAGTTTTCAGTGTCTCTAGAAAGACTAGTCACAACTTCCCTAATTTCAAGGTCATCGATTCCGAAAATGGTCAATTGATTCTTCTAAGTCGGGTTCATCCTCACTCATCTCTACGAGTTCAGTTTCTTTTTCTAAGTCTATTGTTTCTACATTGCTAGACTCAAAATATACCCGTTCCTCTAAACCATAATCAGCTTCGTAATCATAAGGAAATACTACCTCGGCTAAAACGGTGGTATCTCTAGTCAAATCCTCGTCCTTTTGAATAGGTGAATAATTATTAAAATTATTTGGATTTGAACTAGAAATAATATTATCATTGTAAAGCTCAATTGGAGTAGCAAATTCCGATCACTATGCCTAAATATCTGATTCTTCATCAACACTATCCTCATCATAATCATCATTATAATAACATGAAAATGGTTGAACCTCATCTAAAGTAGTGTTACCAATTCTAACCTCGTCATCTTGATTATGCAAATAACTATCCTCATTTTCAAAGGTACTATTGGAAACACTATATTGGAAATTAAGACTATCTTGAGCCTTCTTTCCGGGCCTCTAACAACATTTTCCGAGTCGATTCACATGACTTCCCGATTGTATCTAGGAAAGAAGGTTCACATGTTTCATTGCTTTCGTCCATAACTAAGTTATTCATCTCGTCGAACTACGTGTTGACTCAAGTAACTTTTTGTGTTGACTCGGCCTAACTTACATGCGGACTCTAGTAGAGAGGAATTTTGCTCATATGACCGGTGGGCGTATGGATAGTAATTGGGCTCATCATGGTATGAGCCATAACCTTGAAAAGGGTGATGTTCCCAATCACTATTCACATTATGGTCAAAGTAGTAACGTCCATTTTGAAACTCAGTCGGATATTCGTTGTATTGGCTATTGTAATACCAGTTCGACATTCTATTCGGGGTGTGAGTTGTCACACAAAATTAAAACCCACCAGGGGATTCGTGGGTGGATAGAGTCTTACCTCCGTGCAGGACGGGCGATGAACCGTTGAAGTCGACTCAGGCCACCGACTCCTATGTCAGTGTACGAACCCGAGGGGCCGAGACAGTATCGTAACTGTCGTCCTTCCCTGCAAACAGTTTATATTTAATCTTAACCCTTCCTTAGGGTTTTAAAATAATGTCCAGTCCAAAATAAAGTCCAAAAAGTGTCCAAAAATAAAAAGAAAAATTACAAAAATACAACCCTATTTACAGTTTCTAAAAATAAAACAAAATAGTTATATACAAAATCTTCTTCTTCACTCCTTGGACTCCTCTTTTCCTTCCTTCTTTGGCTATGCTTTCCTTTTATAGCACTTTTTGTTTCCTTGTAGCTTCGCTCCAAATCTGAAAAGAATCGAAAAATACCAAAGGCGTAAAAAAGAACAAAAAATAATAAAAAATAAAAATAGAAATAACTCTAAAACCTAAAACCTAAAACCTAAATACAAGTCCGCGTCGGCGGCGCCAAAAATTGATGTGATTTTAATAAGTTGTAGTAAAGTGGTAGTAAGATGTCGTTCCTCTCAGACTTGTAAAGACTCGATTTAAGAAAATACTAAAAACAAAGAAAATATGTACACAAGATTGTCACAAAATATCGAGAGACTGAGACTCAGGATTTCACCAATTCATATATTCATGTGGTTCAACTATTAATTCTAGACAATTATAGCTTACAAGATATTGACTCTTTCTTTGCCAAAAATAGATTTTATAAAGTATTAGATGTAAATCATAAGCATGATGCATCAAAAGTTCTTAGACTAAGCATACACCATCAGACAAAATCACAAATAATCAAGAAAAATCATAAATCAATTTAGAATAGTGCAAAAGTCATAAAAGAATTAATTAGAATTACCACATGCGTAAAGAATGGCTTCCTCCATTGTCCCAGTGTTGGGGTTTAGCTCCTCATATTATTCACGTGCTCAAAATAGGTGTTCATAGCTCAAATAGGTGAAAAACAAGAGAAAACTAATGACTCGGACAGTTTTGCAATTTGTATAAGCGTGACAAGCACTTTGTTACAACACCGTTATTCTGAGAAACGATATAGGTAAACTGTTTGTAGAAAATAAGGCGCCGGTTTAGACTGCTTCCCTCTGTCGTGATATTACGATATTGTTTTTGTTGTCTTTGTCGATCAATGTTCTTCGTCCCTTTCTTCTTCAGCAGCAGCAGAGAACTTCTCTACAATTATTGTTCTTCGCTCCTGAGCCCTCTGTTGGCTCTCCCAACTTCTCCCAAAGTCTCGACTGAAAATCACGTTGCAAACTGAATTTTGAATTCAGTTTTCCCGCCAAAATCTGTGGAAGAAGAAGACTACCCCTTAACCATATTAGGGGTGCCTTTAGCAGACGCCTTTGGGATGCCCTGGGGTGCAAATAACGATGGGTTACCCCTTATCATCTGGGTGCCCCTTATCCATTTGAGGGGTCCGAATAGCACGCGTCCTCCGGGTGCGCAAACTCCACTTTTTTGAGCCAATTTCTCCGCACAAGTGTATTTCTCCAAAAACACCTACAAAGACATAAAAAACCATAATAAATACAAAATCGAGCACTAACATTACAGAGAATTGAGAACATATTAGACACATAAATGCGTCTATCAGGGAGGCTTGGAGCGGAGAGGCTGCACATTTAAAGGCTCAGTGCGCGGATTCTGTTGCTCAGGAGACTCACCTCTAGGGCGATTCACGACATGTTTAGATCCCTGCGGAGGATCACCCCTTTTAAGCGAAGATCTCTGACCAAGGGACGAGGATGTTCGCCTATCCCGAGCATTATCCTGGGTAAGCGAAGGCGGGGCTCCACCCTTAGTAGTAGAATCACTCCGAGAGAGACGTGAGGACTCGACGGAGGAGTTTGGTAAGGGACCCGCGGATGGTCGGACATTTATGCGGGCACAAACACGAATAAAAGTACAAGTCAGAGGCAGGGAAGATCGAAAAGCGAAAAAAACCTCAAGAACAACTGCAAACCCTAGAATTCGTCTACAACTACTTAAACTCTCAAGTTATTATTCCAACTCAAAAGAAGAAAGATAAAATTAAAGCATGCGACTCAGTGGCGTCGACTCTCAAATCCCAGGGTATACATAAATTTAAACTCATCATCAACGCATCACCAGAAGATCAAGAACCCAACAGGCTTAGACATGGTGATTAAACGGAATAAAAAGATCATACCTGAACCTCAAAGAGTAAATCAACAACAGCAACGAAGGTGGCAAAGAAGCAAGCGACCACGATGCAAAGCGAAAGAGCGAACAACGAAGAAGAACAATGATGTCGAGAGGAAGTTAAGAAGATGAAGAAGACAAAAGAACAGAGAATAAAACGAGAGAATGTGAATTAAATTCACATTCTCTCACTCTTCTCTTTTTATAAGACCAAGAGAAACCGTCCACTACCCAAAAGGGCGGTTATGGCCGGACATGGGAAATGTGCACAATAAATGCGGGTAGCACCTTTTTAGGAGAAGTTATGAGGAGGGAGATAAAAACGTACCACACGGTTCTTCTTCCAACAAAAGCTAAACGCCCAGTCGCAAGAAGAGGGGCAAATTGTAAGTACACTTATTATCTCCATTGCCACGTGTACTAGCAGAGCCCACGTGGAGGCCATGTCTCAAAGAGGGATGACACATAGGGGAATCCATGGCGTTTAGACAACGTGCCATCTGTCAAGACCAACAGTCGAAGATGAAGGAGCATCCAACATAGATGATCCCACACAACACCAATGAGTTACTCTACCCCATCACGAGGTAAGATGTAATCAACGGTTGGGGATAGTCCAGTGACATAGGCGTGACAGAGAGGACCGACACCGTCGGCACTTTGGATAGCCCCAACCACTCGTATTTAATCCGCCGAGAGGGCACGTGTCAGACGACCCACGAAGGAAGCAAGGATAGGTCAGCGTAACGAGCGTGGGTATTATAGAAGCCGCGGGGTGACAAGGAAGTCCGCGGACCTTGCACAGAGTACAATCTACTCAGTGGGCACGTGTCGGACGACCCACGAAGGAAGCGAGGATAGGTCAACGTGACGAGTGTGGGTAATATAGAATCCGCGGGTGGGTGACAAGGAAGTCCGCGGACCGTGCACGAGTACAAGAAGATAAGGTCCCCATGACTCCTTGTCAGTGGACCCACTTGATTTAGTTATATATATGAGTACCCCTTCCACAGGGAAAAGGGTGGTCGAGAGTAGAATTAAGGAATAGGAGAGAGAATAGAGAGAAGTAAGTATGAGTTTAGGGAGATCTCTCCCTGAACCATGTGATTCATCTTTGTAATCGTTTACTTTATAGTGTATATCTCCGGATCCGTGGATGTAGGCCTTAGTGCCGAACCACGTAAACCATTGTCTCCTTTACCTATAGTACTCGTATAGTTTCATTTATGCATCCATATCTCAGATCTATCACCTTGGGGATGATGACGAGATCATGACAAACTTGCGGGGTTTGGAATCTATGAATCATCATCTATCTAAGCATACTATGCATTACCCGCACTCTAGTGTATGTATTCAATTCATGTTAAGATTGTTTGTGATCACGCGGTTGATATGAGATTTCCGTGTTCACAAGTTTCATGCATAAACGTATTTTTAGCCACGTGAAAGAAATTGAATTGATGACGCAAAACATCCGGTTCTTGCCGCAACAAGCCAGGGTGTGCGGCAACATGATGGTTTACTGCCGCGGGACTCACTGTAGGTGTGGCTAAATTGTAATAATTTGTTTCTTCATATAAACTTATTATTATTATCATTAAAAGAAAATTTGTTTATGTAGGGAAAGAGTCAAAGTCTAACCCCCTCGTACATATCCACCTTCCTCCCATTTTCTCCCTTTAACCTCCCATAGTCTCTCTCTCCCTTTCTTACCCCAAACTTCTGAGTTCAGAGGTCTAACAAGTAAAAAAAAATGAAGTGTTGTTTTGTTGCTGCCGTTAATCTTTCCTTGTAGTGTAGATAATTACGTCCAGAAAAAATAAGCCACGAACCTAGACGTACACAATTACGTCTGAAAAATCAATTCACAAAACCTAGACGTAATGCAATATGAACGAAATTCTCAAAAGATACAGGAACAATTACGTCTAGGTTAGCCTATGAGATAAACCTAGACGTAAATTCAGTTATACGGTTGGAACTAAGGGAACCCGAACGTAAACCAACGTGCAAACTATTTATACGGTTGGAATTTATCTAACTTGGACGTAAGTTCTTCATAAACCAATATTACGGTTGGCGAACCTAGACGTAGCACTAACAGTGGAGGAGAGGAAGAGAAGAAAGATGAAGGAAGAGAAGAAAGATGAAGGAAGAGGAGCAGTTTTTTTTTTTTAGGATTAGATTAGAAAAGATTAGGGTTTTATGTTTTTATTTTAGTTAAAGGGTATTCTAGACATTTTGTACCTAAGTGAAGGATATCCCATAACCACTTTTTTAGACACTAAAAATCCAAATGAAGCCCCTCTAAAAGAGTATGACGCCCTAATAATACCCTTCTAAATAAATTTATGATTAAGAACGTGTTCCTTCCGAATACAGAAAGCCATCGGTAATATTGGATTCCTTTTGGAGTTTGTCGTGATCAGCATTATTACTTTATGAGGTGTCCACAACATCTATAGCAAATTTCCGTCGCTTGCCTAATTATTCAACAGCAGTTCTGCACGAACCGCACTAAAAACAAGGAAATAAAACCGCTCCTCACAGGGGTTTGGAGTTTGTGGTCCCCGCTGGGCCCCACCCCTCGGAAGTTTAGGGGGGGCCATGCATATTGTGTCTGGCGGTTTTATTGTGTAGTTTTCTACACGGTCCGTCAAGACTTTTTGATTATTCAATCTTCTGACTGCACGCTAAAGTTTTCCATGCATTTAGGACACCAATAATAGAGAAGCTCTGACTGCACGATAAAGTTTCCACATTTATACAAACCAGTAATAGAAAGTTCCCGACAAACTATAGAAAGGAAATAAAGTTGGTTGTACTCTGTGCAAGTTAATTATGATAAGATACGTGTCGAAAATTGATCGGTGGTAACAAAGGGTACAATGTTTTTTTTGCAGAGAGCATTATGACTATTGCATCCCATTCTAAACTTGTCCTAGAACCGATTCCAAAATGTAAATCCAGATACCAATGTTTTACGAACCGGACTGGTCATCGAATCGGTAAAATTATTGGGTCAGGGTTAAATGGGCTAACCAGTGGTCAAATATTAGTTAGATTAAGTCAAATAATATTAGTTAGATTAAGTCAAATAATGTAAAGGCTTGAAAGGAATATGCTAATATTTCTAGTTTTCTCCTCTCAAATTCTTTTGTTGATTCTTTCCCATTTACATTCTCCCTCTGCAGGAATGGAATATCGCACAAGTAAATCCTGTTAGTGAGTTTACTGAATCTTGAAAAAGTAGATCTGAAAATTTTGGAGCAATCTTTTTAATCCTTTTAAAATATAGGAAGTTGAAGATGGTGAGACTTGGATCTACTGTTGAACAAGGAACATCAACTAGAAGGAGTAATAGAATTGCTGAAAGAAGAAGCGGTACAAATCCGGGACAACAAGAAGAAAGAGTAAGAGAAAAATCAACTACTTGGACCTCAGCGTGACCAAGAGCAGAACAATGATATTGATTATGATAGAGTGAGTATTCTACTACACAAACAAATTCTACTGAAGAAGAGCAACAAAGGACTGGGAATGCAACATTAATTGAAGAAAACGAAAAGAATATGACAATTGAGGAACTCATGCAAAGATTACTAGCAGAACGAAGGAGAGAGGAAGAAGAACGTGCGAATTTGGTACGTCAGAATGATGATTTAAGGGAAGAAAATCTTAGATTGCAAGAACATAGATCAAGAAGCGCTACACGATCAAGGTCGAGATCAAGCAGGAGTTCATCAAGACAAAGTCAATCTAATCAAAGAGATGCTATGCGAAGAAAACGCATGGAAACCATCGAAGAAAACCTGCAAGTAGATGACAATTTACAAGATCGACAAGAGAGACGACGTGTATCTCAAAATCTGGGAACTAACCAATATGAATATCCGCGTGAACTTCTTCGCACACATCATAATTTTGAAAGAGAATAAGAGGACAAAAGGCAAGCAAAGATGATATTACATGGAAGAGAAATATTGAGAGAAGAATGCGAGCGTGAAAGGGAAATTACACGTGCGAGAGATGAAAGAGATAGACAAAGAAGAAGAGAAGAAATTGAAGAGAGATAATTGCAAGAAATATTGCGTAAAAACAATCATGATAATCGAGTAAGGCAGCGCGAACGTTGTCGCATGGATGAAGAGGAAATGTTAAGACATCGACATGATCGCACAGGTGAAGAGGAAAGGTATAATGGAGCACAGGTTGATGCGAACACTGAAAGGCGTAGGAGAAGAAGAGAAGAAACTGAAGAAAATGAGATACAAGAGGTAGTACACCAGAATGATCATGAGAATATATTGAGCCAAGATTAAAAAGACGTATGCGAGAGGATTTAGATCAAACTTTAAGTGAATAAATTCTTAAAGAAATGGTGGAAATAAGGGAAATGATAACTGCGAAAAGAAATAGCGGAAGGAGACAACTAGAAGAAGTAGTGGAAGAAGCTGGAAAAAGTCCCTTCACAAGGCAAATTCAAATGGCAATAATACTGCCTAAGTGCAATTTACCAGCGTTCACTAGCATATTTGATGGAAGCGCGTGTGCAATTTACCAACGTGTGCATATTCGATCATTATTACAGTGGGAAAAAAATGATTCAGTAATGTGTAAATATTTTGCTGCGAGCCTAACATGGGAAGCTCTGAAATGGTTTGAAGGGTTATGAATAGAAACCATTGGATCGTTTCATCACTTACAGAACGTCTTTTTAGGACACTATATCAGCAATAATATGTCAAGACCAGGAATTGAAACGACATTTGGACTTCGCAGAAGAATAAATGAGAGTTTGCGTCATCTAACAACACATTGGAGAACCAGATCAATAAAATCAATAGCAGAGAAGACTAAGTAAAAAGAAAAAAGAAGACGAAGTAAGATATATAGGAGAAAATAAGGATCGTTTTTCAAGATTTCATTTCATTAATGCGAAGAATGAATGGATAAAAACAGGCGGTTAAAAGGACGTGTCAGGTAATGAATGGTTAAGAAAACACACGTAAATAAAGAAAGCTGGAATTCCGGAAGGGTGTCGACATAGTGGAATACGAAAAGATACGCATGTGTGATATTATATGATAGGAATTTCTCATATCGTTCACCCTTTAGAGTAAGCGAAATGAGAAGAGGCAAAATGTAGGAATGGAATATCGCACAATATGAGTATGCGAAGTGAAGACTATCTAATATAAGCGAGGACTATCGCACATAGTATAATCAAGGTGACGTAGTGGATGATGTCAGCAAAGTCACAATTATAGTGTGATGGTCTATGTGAAGTATAAACTGTGCGACAATGAGTGAGCGTATATGAGCGAATGTAAACTCTAGGTTTGTAGGCCCCTGTTGATGGTGGTTTTTAAACAAGGGGTAAAATCGTAAAACCCCATGACCTAGTGCTACCCGCAACACATTAATTAAGAGCATTTAACTCGAGTGTAAATAATTAATAGGGGTATTTTTTTCTTCAAAATACCAGATTAGGGTTTTCGACCACAGTAACCCTAATTCCAAAAACAAGCCGCACACGCGCACCATGGCAACAATGCCAAACCAAGCCGCATATCTGCGCACCATGGCAAGCAATGCCAAACCAAGCCGCATCTTTGCGCACCATGGCAAAGAATGCCAAACCAAGCCGCATATCTGCGCACCATGAAACAATGCCAAACCAAGCCGCATCTGCGCACCATGGAAACAATGCCAAACCAAGCCGCATATCGCGCACCATGGCAAAGAATGCCAAACCAAGCCGCATATCTTGCTCACCGCGGCAAAGCAATGCCAAACCAAGCCGCATCTCGCGCCCCATGGCATCAATGCCAAACCAAGCCGCACCCTGCGCACCATGGCAACAATGCCAAATCTCCAAGCCGCTATGCCTTTGGCCCACGCCCAACATAGCGCCCTAGGTTTGCAAGACTTGCAACTAGGTCAACATTGTCACACGTGCCATTGGCACATGCCAACACGTGCCGCAAGCCATATTTCTAAGCCGCTATGCCTTTGGCCCACGCCCAACATAGCGCCCTAGGTTTGCAAGACTTGCAACTAGGTCAACATGGCCGCACGTGCCATTGGCACATGCCAACACGTGCCGTAAGCCATATTTCTAAGCCGCTATGCCTATGGCCCACGCCCAACATAGCGCCCTAGGTTTGCAAGACTTGCAAATAGGTCAACATGGCTGCACGTGCCATTGGCACATGCCAACACGTGCCGCAAGCCATATTTCTAAGCCGCTATGCCTTTGGCCCACGCCCAACATAGCGCCCTAGGTTTGCAAGACTTGCAACTAGGTCAACATGGCCGCACGTGCCATTGGCACATGCCAACACGTGCCGCAAGCCATATTTCTAAGACGCTATGCCTTTGGCCCACGCCCAACATAGCGCCCTAGGTTTGCAAGACTTGCAACTAGGTCAACATGGCCGCACATGCCATTGGCACATGCCAACACGTGCCGCAAGCCATATTTCTAAGTCGCTATGCCTTTGGCCCATGCCCAACATAGCGCCCTAGGTTTGCAAGACTTGCAACTAGGTCAACATGGCCGCACGTGCCATTGGCACATGCCAACACGTGCCGCAAGCCATATTTCTAAGCCGCTATGCCTTTGGCCCACGCCCAACATAGCGCCCTAGGTTTGCAAGACTTGCAACTAGGTCAACATGGCCGCACGTGCCATTGGCACATGCCAACACGTGCCGCAAGCCATATTTCTAAGCCGCTATGCCTCTGGCCCACGCCAAATATAGCGCCCTAGGTTTGCAAGACTTGCAACTAGGTCAACATGGCCGCACGTGCCATTGGCACATGCCAACACGTGCCGCAAGCCATATTTCTAAGCCGCTATGCCTTTGGCCCACGCCCAACATAGCGCCCTAGGTTTGTAAGACTTGCAACTAGGTCAACATGGCCGCACAAGCCATTGGCACATGCCAAACACACACGCTGGTAACCTAACTTACAAACCGTGCAAACCTACCACCAAGGCATTCCGCACATGCCATTGGCACATGCCAAACACACACGCTGGTAACCTAACTTGCAAACCGTGCAACCTACCACCAAGGCATTCCGCACACGCCAAACACACACGCTGGTAACCTAACTTGCAAACCGTGCAACCTACCACCAAGGCATTCGCACATGCCATTGGCACATGCCACGCACGCCACTAGCGACTCTCTGGCATTGCCACTTACACTCAACGTATAACCTACCACCAAGGCATTCCGCACATGCCACTGGCACATGCCACTAGCAGCTCTGGCATTGCCACTTACGCTCGAGGTACAACCCGCAACAAGGGCATTCCGCACATGCCAATGGCACATGCCACACGCGCCACTAGCAGCACCACTTGCACTCAAGGTGCAACCAACACTCGAGATATCAACACAAACTGGGGGATGCTTCTTTAGGGTTTTGGTTTGGCGGTCACAGCATGCAGCGTACACTACGCTCACATTAGGAAAGCGTGAAAAGGAATAAAGCGGTCAAATAAAAGAGGAAATAATGGTGAAAAACGTTTTCGCCCATTAAACCATGCGGTTACCACCTCCTCCCATTATTTCACCCTTTACTCTCTTCCTTCATGAGGCCGTGGTACGTTTCAATCTCGACTTGTATAAATAGGTCTTACCTATTTCCACCAGACAACAAGTCTCGGTCAGGAGAAAAATACTACACTCTCAGAAAAGGCAACTTTGCAAGCTCTCCAAAAAGCTTTCATCTCTTGCAAGCTTCCTAAGCTTTCACTTTTTGATACAAGTCGAGATACTACCTCCCGAACTATTCTGGGTCTCAACACCTTTCTTTGCTTCCTCCCCAAATCAACCCTTCTCCTCCACTTTGTGACCGAAGCAAGTCCGGAACGGCCATTTCTTGGTTTAGGCCGGACTTGTACGGATTGATCTCTCGAATATATAAAGTGCTCACGTGCAAGCACATTTGTTTAGGGTTTGAACCAGTTTCTCACTCACCTACCGAATTTACCGGGAAATCGGCGAAACGATTTTACCCATAAACAATTGGCGACCACAAGCGGGAGGATTGATCTATCGGCTACAATATCGGATGTCGATCTCGTTCTTCGACCCGAGATGTCAAGATGGTGGGGAAGGCGACTCAATCCGACGCAACTACCGGACAACCTAGGTTACTAGTTGTAAAACTACACGAGAAAAACGGGGACTTGCCGAAGATTCTACCGCTCAATCCGACTCAATCGCTAGACGCCCCGGTTACCGGTTGTAAAACTACACCCGAAAAGCGGGGACTCGTTGAAGATGCTACCAGCGATTGGGGACTTGCGACTCGGTCGACTCAACTGCCGAGCAACCGGTTATCGGTTGTTAAAACTACACTAGAAAAGCGGAGACTCGTGAAGATGCTACAAAGAATCGGGGACTAATCGGCGATGCTACCAAAGAAAGCCGCCTTTTACACGGAGAGGGGCATGTTCACAAAAATTATGAAGTGAGTAAATTTAGACCGCACAAGATATACGATCTATTTTTAGGTTCCTAGTAAAACCGTCATCTTTCTTGAGTCTTGTGCCAATTGCTAGCACACACTCTCATAGAAGCAATATTCCTTTCCAAAAACATAATCGAGTCATATTATCAAAACCATTCATCCCGAAATAATCCAACACCCAAAAAAGCTACCAATTTGTCTATCAAAGGTCAAGCCGGACATCCAATATGTCTTTCAAAAAAAAAAAAAAAAAGAACCTAAATGAAAGATCAACAGAGAAACGTTCAAGGAAAATCATCCAACAAGTCCGCTCTTCTTGGAAAAAGTCAACTTTGCATCTTCAAGAGCCGCTCTCTTTATAGTCAACATCTTGGAAAGCTTTTCGAGTTCCACCTCCTGTCGTGCAATCTCCTCGGCGGAAAGGCTTTCGATTGCTGCATCTTTCAACTTTTGGATCTCAAAGCAAGGCCTTCAACAAACCACGAAGTGTTGAACTCCTTTTCTACGCACACGTCGCGATGGTGCTCCCGATCGGCAATAACGTCTTGAAACGGTGTGACCGGCCACCTCACGCATATCCTCGATGGAAGATAAAGCCTCTTCCACACGCTTAACCAAAGGCAAATCGACTAGTGACTTTCTTGGTTGTGGCCATATGTATGTACTTCTCCCATTCGGTGTACAACGCTTCGTGCTTAGCTAAAGACGTTTGAAGCCGCCAACCAAAGACATGACCCGGATAAGGAACCAAGTACGGAGGATCAAAAAAGGCGCCGCACTGGCCTCACGACTCGCAAAGGGTCTTCTTCCATGTCTACGGCAGCAACCATCGAGAATCGTCCGCCGTTTGAGCCACATCCGTGCCGGCAATTGGCTAACGCCCATCTCCAAGTCACCAGCGGTGGTCACCAAAGGCAAGTTTTCGTGTGGCTCTACCCCGAATCATCCTCCGAACCGGATTCCTCCCTGCGAACTTGAGTTAGACATTTTTCAAAAGAAGAAACAGAAGAAGAAAGAAAAGAAGTGCTTACCAGACGCGCTTGCCAGACGCGCTTACTAGACGTGCTTACCAGACACGCTTACCGGGCGCACATGCCAGGCACACATGCCGCACGCGCATGCTAGCCTGATGACCACACTCTGTGCTAACAGTTTGCATCCTTCAGCGCTAACATCTTGCGCCCCAAAGACCATCCTCTCCCTTCGAAACAAACACCATGAACTCAACCCATCTATCAAAAGAACGCAATGGGCTTTGCACATCCCGAAATCAATATTGGAAGAGGAATATACCCCTTTATGAAGACAGAACCGTATGGTGTTCTGCGGGCGAACCGAACGTGTCTTCTTTTCATCTTCACCACCGGTTAACAAAATTGGCACGAAACACGGGTGATTCTTCCGAGCGAGAGGCAAGTTTTTGACGAAGAATTCATCATCCGTGTTTGGTTTGGAACTATGGACATCTTTCGATGAGGCGAAATTCATTCGGGTAACATCTTACCGGATTTCTTCATAACAACTTAGTAACAAGATATACGCACACGGAGAAAGACAAAATTATCTCCGACATATAACCGCGCCCCAACAAAGGAAAACCTGAAATACAAAAAAAAAGAAAAGAGAGAAAGGGCGTATTCTTTACTGGCTCAAAACTGCACATGCAGTATCATTCTTCGG
Organism: Papaver armeniacum; assembly: GCA_023531295.1. NCBI lineage: Eukaryota > Viridiplantae > Streptophyta > Magnoliopsida > Ranunculales > Papaveraceae > Papaver > Papaver armeniacum. The sequence continues at coordinate 167,404 of JAJJWW010012166.1, forward strand.
GTTCAGAATTGTATATGGAGCATTTTCTCCAGGGTTCAAAAATACACACGCGGTATTTTCTGCAGGGTTCAAAAATACACACGCAGTATTTTCTCCAGGGTTCAAAAATACACACGCGGTATTTTTCTGCGGGGTTCAAAAATACACACGTGATATTTTCTCCGGGGTTCAAAAATACACACGCGGTATTTTTGCAGGTTCAAAAATACACACACGGTATTTTCTCCGGGTTCAAAAATACACACGCGGTATTTTCGGGGTTCAAAAATACACACGCGATATTTTCTCCGTGGTTCAAAAATACACACGCGGTATTTTCTGCGGGGTTCAAAAATACACACGCAAAGTATTTTCTGCAGGTTCAAAAATACACACGCAAGTATTTTCTTCAGTTTCAAATTATATACGCAGATTTTATACGGGCTTAAGTGCGTCTGCAAAGTATCATTCTTCGGGTTCAAAATTATATATGGAGCATTTTTCTACGGGTTCAAAATTGCACGCGCGATATTTCTTTCAGACCGAAAATTCATATATGCGATATTTCCTACGGGTTCGAAGTCATATGAAGCACATATACAGTATTCTTCTTCGGGATTCATATACGGTATTCTCTACGGGTTCGAATCGCACACTTGAGATTTGCTTCAGGGTTCAGAATTATACGCAATATTTTATACGGGCTCAAGTGCGTCTGCAATATCCTTCTTCGGGTTCAAAATTATATATGGAGCACTTTCCTACGGGTTCGAATAATATATGCAATATTTCCTTGGGCGCATACATACAATATTTTCTACAAGAGACACGCCAAGAATTATATGCGCAATATATAAATGCCCACTCTTAGGGTTTACACCTACATAAAAAGGGAAACAAGAGAAGTACTGGAAGACATACCTGGAAGCTGGTTTTTCTTTGTGACTCTGCCACTAGTAGGAAAGGATGAAAGGAATAAGGTGCAAGATGAGAGAAAGGGATTTTATATATATGTGGGCGAGAAGATTCTGAAATAGAGAAGGATTTCCCTTTACCAAAAATCGTGCGGGCTCACAAGAACGCCCAATGCCGCCCAAGTTGCGCCGGTCTCACCAGCAAGCACGCACAGCTTCCCCACCAATTGCACCGACTTCCCAATGACCGCCCAAGTCACGCCTGCAAGAACGCACAGCTTCCACACCTTGCGCTGGTCTCACCAGCAAGCACGCACAGCTTCCCCACCTTGCGCCGGTCCCACCAGCTAGCACGCTCAGTTTCCCAACTCTCCCAACTTCCCAATGTCGCCCAAGCCGCATCGACCCCACCAATTGCACCGACTTCCCAATGACCGCCCAAGTCACGCCCGCAAGAACGCTGACTTCCACACCTTGCGCCGGTCTCACCGGCAAGCACGCACACGGCTTCCCCACCTTGCGCCGGTCCCACTCAGCCTAGCACGCTCGGTTCTTAAACTCGCGTCAATTTCCCAACGTCGCCAAGCCGCATCGGCCCCACCAATTGCACCGACTTCCCAATGACCGCCCAAGTCACGCCCGTAAGAACGCACGCCTTCCACACCTTGCGCCGGTCTCACCGGCAAGCACGCACGGCCTTCTCCACCTTGCGCCGGCCCCACCGGCTAGCACGCTCGGTTCCTAAACTCGCGTCAATTTCCCAACGTCGCCCAAGTTGCACGGCCCCACCAATTGTGCTAGCCTCCCGACTTGTGCAAAACAACCAGAGGCAAGGATTCCAAATCCTATTCATAAAAGGTCAGACAAGCCTCCTCAATTCTCTTTACGGTTTCTTTGTTGATAGTTTGTCACCATCTTATGCTTACCTCGCAACAAAGCCCCTGTTCCGAGCTAAGCAGGGGACTTAATGTTGATGGTGGTTTTTAAATAAGGGGTAAAATCGTAAAACCCCATGACCTAGTGTTACCCGCAACACATTAATTAAGAGCATTTAACTCAGGTGTAAATAATTAATAGGGGTATTTTTTTATCAAAATACTGATTGGGTTTTCGACGCAGAACCCTAATTCCAAAAACAAGCCGCATACTGCGCACCATGGCAACAATGCCAAACCAAGCCGCATACTGCGCACCATGGCAGCAATGCCAAACCAAGCCGCATACTGCGCACCATGGCAAAGAATGCCAAAACCAAGCCGCATCTTTGCGCACCATGGCAAAGCAATGCCAAACCAAGCCGCATCTCTGCGCACCATGGCAAAGCAATGCCAAACCAAGCCGCATACATTGCGCACCATGGCAAAGAATGCCAAACCAAGCCGCATATCTGCTCACCATAAAGAATGCCAAACCAAGCCGCATACTGCGCACTATGGCAACAATGCCAAACCAAGCCGCACCCTGCGCACCATGGAAACAATGCCAAATCTCCAAGCCGCTATGCCTTTGGCCCACGCCCAACATAGCGCCCTAGGTTTGCAAGACTTGCAACTAGGTCAACATGGCCGCACGTGCCATTGGCACATGCCAACACGTGCCGCAAGCCATATTTCTAAGCCGCTATGCCTTTGGCCCACGCCCAACATAGCGCCCTAGGTTTGCAAGACTTGCAACTAGGTCAACATGGCCGCACGTGCCATTGGCACATGCCAACACGTGCCGCAAGCCATATTTCTAAGCCGCTATGCCTTTGGCCCATGCCCAACATAGCGCCCTAGGTTTGCAAGACTTGCAACTAGGTCAACATGGCCGCACGTGCCATTGGCACATGCAAACATGTGCCGCAAGCCATATTTCTAATCCGCTATGCCTTAGGCCCACGCCCAACATAGCGCCCTAGGTTTGCAAGACTTGCAACTAGGTCAACATGGCCGCACGTGCCATTGGCACATGCCAACACGTGCCGCAAGCCATATTTCTAAGCCGCTATGCCTTTGGCCCACGCCCAACATAGCGCCCTAGGTTTGCAAGACTTGCAACTAGGTAAACATGGCCGCACATGCCAACACGTGCCACAAGCCATATTTCTAAGCCGCTATGCCTTTGGCCCATGCCCAACATAGCGCCCTAGGTTTGCAAGACTTGCAACTAGGTCAACATGGCCGCACGTGCCATTGGCACATGCCAACACGTGCCGCAAGCCATATTTCTAAGCCGGTATGCCTTTGGCCCACGCCCAACATAGCGCCCTAGGTTTGCAAGACTTGTAACTAGGTCAACATGGCCGCACGTGCCATTGGCACATGCCAACACGTGCCGCAAGCCATATTTCTAAGACGCTATGCCTCTAGCCCACGCCAAATATAGCGCCCTAGGTTTGCAAGACTTGCAACTAAGTCAACATGGCCGCACGTGCCATTGGCACATGCCAACACGTGCCGCAAGCCATATTTCTAAGCCGCTATGCCTTTGGCCCACGCCCAACATAGCGCCCTAGGTTTGTAAGACTTGCAACTAGGTCAACATGGCCGCACAAGCCATTGGCACATGCCAAACACACACGCTGGTAACCTAACTTGCAAACCGTGCAAACCTACCACCAAGGCATTCCGCACATGCCATTGGCACATGCCAAATACACACGCTGGTAACCTAACTTGCAAACCGTGCAACCTACCACCAAGGCATTCCGCACACGCCAAACACACACGCTGGTAACCTAACTTGCAAACCGTGCAACCTACCACCAAGGCATTCCGCACATGCCATTGTCACATGCCACGCACGCCACTAGCAGCTCTGGCATTGCCACTTACACTCAACGTATAACCTACCACCAAGGCATTCCGCACATGCCACTGGCACATGCCACGCACGCCACTAGCGGCTACGGCATTGCCACTTACGCTCGAGGTACAACCCGCAACAAGGGCATTCCTCACATGCCAATGGCACATGCCACACGCGCCACTAGCAAGCACCACTTGCACTCAAGGTGCAACCAACACTCGAGATATCAACACAAACCTGGGGGATGCTTCTTTAGGGTTTTGGTTTGGCGGTCTGGCATGCGGCGTACACTACGCTCACATTAGGAAAGCGTGAAAAGGAATAAAGCGGTCAAATAAAAGAGGAAATAATGGTGAAAAACGTTTTCGCCCATTAAACCATGCGGTTACCACCTCCTCCCATTATTTCACCCTTTACTCTCTTCCTTCATGAGGCCGTGGTACGTTTCAATCTCGACTTGTATAAATAGGTCTTACCTATTTCCACCAGACAACAAGTCTCGGTCAGGAGAAAAATACTACACTCTCAGAAAAGGCAACTTTGCAAGCTCTCCAAAAAGCTTTCATCTCTTGCAAGATTCCTAAGCTTTCACTTTCTGATACAAGTCGAGATACTACTCTCCCAGAACTATTCTGGTCTCAACACCTTTCTTTGCTTCCCTCCCCAAATCAACCCTTCTCCTCCACTTTGTGACCGAAGCAAGTCTGGAACGGCCATTTCTTGGTTTAGGTAGGACTTGTACAGATTGATCTCTCGAATCTATAAAGTGCTCACGTGCAGCACATTTGTTTAGGGTTTGAACCAGTTTCTCACTCATCTACCGAATTTACCGAAATCGGCAGAAACGATTTTTACCCATAAACAGCCCCAAATAACTCATAGGCTCGATGTTTGATCTAATTAGTTTTGTTAATTACTAAATTTTTGTGAAAAAATACTGATCAACGGATCAAACAACAAAAAATACCGAAAAAGGTTGATCATAAAACATGGTACATTAATTAAATACCCCTAGAATTAATATAAGTTCTTCATAAATACCCATCCATTTTATTTAAATACTCTTAAGAGGTATATTTTAAGTGGATAATGAAAATGAACTAGTACTAGTTTTTTGGATAATGAAAATGAACTAGTATGTTCTTGAAGCGTAAAAACGTCAACCCAACCTCCACGAAGGTTGAATTGACTTAATATGTTTTTAGATATGCCAAAAATTAGACCCTGAAAACAATAAATAAACCCCAAAGGGGTATTTATAAACCCTAAAGGGTATTTGTGTAGACCCCGAAAAAGGAGGAGTATTTATACAATTTCCACTAAGGGTAATGGAAAATGTTTGAAAACTAATTTACAAATCTTCCTTTTTCAATTCTAGTTAGGTCTTACTTATTCCTTGGAAAAATTATTTTCCGGTTATCGAGCTCAAGGAGATGTGCACTTGTATCAAATTTTCATGATTTTGATTGTTTTTGTATTAATCTCTTAATTCATTGGGTTGGTTTACATGACCAGTGCTTGGAGGAGGATCACCTCTGAAATCGCAGAAGTGGAAGAAGACTACGCTGAAAGCTCGTTGCTTAAGAGTATGATGAAGCTGCTAAAAGGTACAATATGGGTTGCATTCGCTGTGTTTATTCTGATTGATCTTGCAAATGCTGGCACAAAGTCCACACTCTTGTTGCTCTTGGCTTACCGATACATATGGAGTTTGTCAGGTACAATATTCAGAGGGGAAACTTGGTACTCGGTTGCAACTATTTTGATTTATTTTGCACTTGTAATCCGAATAGTTATCTATGTTTCTAGCAACTCCAACCACAACAAGGCTAATTTGAGTGTTGTTGCACCATCTCAATGTGGCATTGGTAGCACAGCATAGCAATGTTAAATCAGAAATTATGAATTCAAAAGGAGCGCAATTTTTCACTTTACTAAACTAAAGTTGCATATATATATTAACTCGGGAAAATAAGACGATCATGGGCAACAAACCATGATTTGTTATACTAAATATATCAAAACTCTCTAGGAATCTATATATGAAATGAATAACTAATTGCGATACTAATTATAGAAATTGTTTCAATAATCTAACAGAACTGAATTTCGAAAGTCTTTGTTTCTTGGCACTTACGCAACTAGTAGGTGATTCCCTTTCCCATACATCAGTAGTACGGGATCTTAGTGATACTAAACTATCCACATAACTCACCAGTAGACTATTTCCCGTCTCAAAACCGGGGACTTCCAAAATTTTGATTGAATCATTCTTGGGGTCATATAAAAGTTTACGGTATCCACCATCTATTAAAAGTAAAACCTCGCCGTCCTTTGTAGAAGAAGACCATACCAGCTTACCTCGAGGGAATTTGATAGTGCATGAAGGCTTTAAACTGTATCGTTTTGTCCAAGAACCATAATCTTCCATCAACCAAACATCAATCAATAACGATGGGCAGTTATTACGATAACGTAACGATGGGAAGTTATTACTATTCCGCGCATCATGAACAACCAAACAGAGACGGTCTTCCAATATCCCCAAATGGTCATATATTTGCAACTTCTGAAAATCATAGAATTTTCTCGGGTTAACTCCTTCTGGATATGCGTATTCAACAAATCTATCAGTACTCATATCCAAAGCGACTATAACCCAGGAACCTGTTGCTATGATAAAGCCTTTCCAATGAAGAGCTCCATTCAAAAACCAAACAAACTGACCATTTGCCAGACCTTCAGGAACAAACGAGTATCGGTTCAGGGTTGGGATAGTTTTCCATGACCTGTCTCCTCTTAATGCACAGACCTCAACTTTAGAATAACGATGACCATTTATTCTCATCAATTTGTAAACATCAAGGTGGCAGTCGTAACCAAAACCATATGTTAAGGTTGTTGGTAAATAGCTAACGAAATACGGCTTATATTCACCTGTTGATGGGTTCAAAATACCAAATATCGAACCACCACCTTTCATGCAAATCAAACCGTTACAAGATCCCACTACTACAGTACCCTCATCCGCCCAACCTCTCTGGCGACCATTATACTTCCGAATAGCTCCATCACATGTACATTTTGTAGACAAAGCTGATGCTGATAATATTGAAGCATAATCTACTGGGCAAAATTGAGGAGGACGGCAAGGCTCGTTACAAGATCCCACTACTACAGTACCCTCACCCGCCCAACCTCTCTGGCGACCATTATACTTTCCAAGAGCTCCATCACATGTACATTTTGTAGACAAAGCTGATGCTGATGATGCTGATAATATTGAAGCATAATCTACTGGGCAAAATTGAGGAGGACGGTTAGGCAAGTTAGATATAAGCATGAGGCTGGGGTTTTTCTTGTTACGGTTAAGGTGATCCTTAGTAAATTTAGGGTTATAAAGTAGTCTGCACAATGGTTTGCAAACACATCTACATCTTAAAATGGATTTCGCAGGTAACCTTAAGAAAACATCTACCTGAATCTCTTCTGGCAGCCTCAACATCTTCTTCTTCTTCTTCTCTTTTTCCTTGATCCTCTTAGCTAGCTAGGGTTTCAACAGGCAGAGAGTACTAGGTCACGATAAAGGAAAATGGTCCCTTTTATATACAGAAATGCTGGTTGACCGTGGAATCCACCGGGAGAAATCCCTTGACACTAATAGGGTGGGCCCAAGGTCATTGTAGCAGTACTCTTTTATATATCCAGAGATCGCTTTCTAGAATACAGAATATCCTATATACAGCAACTAATAGATAACCTAAGGCGATAGAATCAGATATATTCAATATACGTTATAATTTTCCATATATATCTTCATAAACTAATGTAAACATTTATGGTGGGTTTGTTTGCAGAATTCACGATTTCCAAGAATTTATAATCCCATGGGATTATAAATTCTGGGATTCATGTAAATTCCTTGTGTGTTTGGTAACTCACTTAAAATTCATAGGATTCATAGAATTATTTTGTTCTAAAGTCCATATACTGTTTGGTTTTACCCTTGGAATCTTAAAATTGTATATATATGGGATTTAGAGTTTAAAAAAAGTAGGTCCATAAATCCCTTGATAAGTTTCCCAGCAAATCTTAGGGGGGAGGGGTCGGACTTCATATGGAGGATTTGCTGGAAAACTGATTCCCGTGGGAAACGTGATTCCAGGGATTTGGGCAACCAAACAAACCGAGGGAAACGTAATTCCACCAAATCCCCTGGACCCATAAATCCCACCTCTAAAATTCTACAACCAAACCCACCATTAAACAAAGAAACGAACAAAATCCTAGCCGAAAAATGTTGGTTTGCTGGACCTTTCGGTATGAACAAGTAATTGGGGGATACAAAAAGGAATTGGGGGATATTGATTACTTCTCCCAACCCATGGTGTCTGCTAAGGGGTGACTTTTGGGTATGAAAATACTAAAATACCCTTCCCTCAAAATAAAAATTAAAAAACTTAAAATCAAAAAACAAAATCATATCCCCATTTCCATCTCCACTTCTTATTAATCACTTTCAGGGTTAGAACTTTGAAACCCAAATATTCCCCATTCCCTTTCAAATTCTAAACTCTCTCTCTTTCAAATTCTCTTCTCCTTCTCTGCCGGCTCCTCACTTTGGTAACGATTTTTTTTTTTAATTCGGAAGTGATGAAGATCATGCTGCAAGTGATGAAGACCATGCCGGAATTGATGAAGACCATGCCGGAATTGATGAAGACCATGCCGAAAACTAGTGCCGGCATGGTTGGTAACTAACATTCAATGCCGTAACTAAGTACCGGCATGCTCAATAGAAATTTATCAATGCCGGTAGTCAAGTGAAAAAAAAAAATTGAAGTTTCCTGGATACTTTTCATCATGTGCCGGCATAGAAATTTAAGCAACATACTGCTTCCGGCATGCTCGAAAATTGGATAACTATGCCGGAAGTGGACTGATTAGAACAAAAAAAATAGGTTTTGAAGATCATGGCAAACAATTTATGAAAATTTCCAACAAATGCCGGCATGGTTTTTTGGTTGAATACCATGCCGGCACCAAGCTTTTTCAGCTGCAACAATGGTGGATTCAAAGAAAAATAAATCAAATTTTCAACCTCTTAGCAGCAATTATCTCTTCACAATCATCCTCCACTTTCACCAAAAAAAGTTCCCTCTCAAACTTTTTTTCCATCTTTCTACTCTCATCTCATTCACCCAAATACAAATACACACTAATCATTTAACAAATACTTAAGATTTTTACTAATTATTATTAACCATTAAACCTGATTAGTGAGGGGTAGATTAGGATTTAAAAAAATACTTAGATAAGGGGTGACCCCGAATTGATATATGGATCCAGTTTTTGTCTTTTTCTTATATCCCCCAATTCCTTTTTATATACATTATTGTTTTGGAAAGAACCTTTTTTTGGGACCATTGTTTTTTTTGGAACCATGATTTTATTTTGGGTAAGACATTAGAAGTAAATTTAGGTCACCCCTTATCTAGATATTTATATTAATGCCTAAATTACCCTCCTGATTAATTTTGGGTAATGATTAGTTAGTGTTAATAATAGGTAGTGTAATGATTAGTGAAATGATTAAGTTAAAGATAATTAGTGAGATTAAAAAATCAGATGCTTTTTTGTTTTAAAGAAGTAGAATTATTGAGAGAGTAAAGTTAGAGAAGATTAAGAAGTAAAACATGAAAATCGATGGATTTTACCAACCACAACCGAAGGAAGAGTGTTTGGGTACCCAGGTATGCTTCAAACTTAGATAATGTTAGTTAAATTGCTCCAAATTTTCAACAAAATATAAATTTTTAGAGTAGATTTGGGCTTGTTCGGTTACCTTATGTGAAGAACAGGTTACCGAACACATCTGAAAGTGTAGTTCGGTTACTTTTTCCAAACACGTAGGTTACCGAACTCGCTCTTCAATGGAGGTTTTTAGTCGTTCGGTTAATAGACATGTTACCGAACTTTGTTTATAGGATTTACAGAGTAATGTTCGGTTGGTTCGCAAACTTTAACCCAACAGCATATCTAACCGAACTCCACATGTATGCAACTGGTGAAGAGTTCGGTTTGTCAAGATTTTTTGCGACCAAACCGAACATAGTGGGACAAGTTCGATTAAATTGAAACTCAACATAGTAGGCAAAATAGCACAGTTCGGTTACATTGGATTTTTTTTTCTTTCTTTTTTTAATATGGGTAGAGTTCGGTTAGTAGATAGTTTTAGAATTTTTCGCGAACCAACCGAACAGAGTAGGAAAAGTTCGGTTAAATCATAACTCAACATAGTGGGAAAAATAACACAGTTCGGTTACACTGGATTTTTTTTTTTTTTTTTTTTTTTTGTATTATGGGTAGAGTTCGGTTACTAACTAGTTTTAGAATTTTTTGCGAACCAACCGAACAGAGTGGGAAAAGTTCGGTTGAATGAGAACTCAACATAGTGGAACCAATAGCACAGTTCGGTTACACTGGAATTTTTTTTTCTTTTTGTAATATGGGTAGAGTTCGGTTACTAGATAGTTTTAGAAATTTTTGCGAACCAACCGAACTCGCAGTTTGGTAACCTAATTTTAAATCCTATTGAACCGCATTGTTCTTCGTGTTCTTCCTTTCGGGAAGTTCGGTTAAGAAACTAGGGTTTTTGTGAAACGCGTCCTAACCGAACAAGTTATTGTAACTTCCATATGAACCATATATTGATGATTTCTATTCAATTAAAAGTAATGGGGTTTTGATGATTTCTGATTTGCTAGATGTGCTAAATCGGGACCTTTTCCAGGGAGTCTTGGGGTTTTCTTTTGAAGAACCATTCTTATACTCGATTTGGGGAACAAGAGAAGAAAAGGAGAACAATTTTCTCCTCAAATTTTTTTTTTTTGTGCGGCTAGGTTTAGGGATTCTTTTATTTTTGTTTTAGATTAAATTAGGGGCGGTTATTAGATTAGGGTTAATTTTAATTAGGGTAAGGGGCAAATCAGTAATCTCATGATTTTAGGAAATCCCTTAACATTGTAGGGTAGGTGCCTAATAAGACCATGGTCCCCCAAAAAAACCATGGTCCCTAAAAAATGGTTCTTTGGAAAATATTAAACGTGTCGGAACAGCCCATCACAGCCCATTAAGAGGCCATCCCACCACCATATGGGCCGTGTTTTGTCGTGCCAAACATTGCTAGCTTCTTTAAAAGTAATTAGGAAACAGTAGGAGCCCAAGTAATAGCGCCTCTGTGCAAAAAAATAAAATAAAATAAAAATAAATCAAACAAAACTAATGAACCCTGAACTGAATAAAACTCATCTTATTTTAATTCCCAAGTTAAAAATAACCAAAAATCCTAGTCAGTTTCTCCCATTAATATGCCTCTGTAACACTATTTATAAACTGATAGAAAAAATCATAGGTAATAGAATTAAACCTCTGTTAAATAAAATAATCTCTCCTTTTCAATTTGTTTTCCTCTCATCTAGGAAAATATCTGATAACATTATAGTAGCCTATGAAATAATCCATTCGTTTAAAAAGAAAAGAAAAAAACAAAAACTGGGGATTTAGGCATTAACATCGACATGTCAAAAGCCTTCGATAGAGTATATTGGAATTTCCTTTTAAAAGCTCCATCTTCTCTAGGATTTAGCAATGAGGTAAGTACTATTCTAGAACAATGCTTCTTTACAATTAACTTCTATTATTGTTCTACGAAATGGCACTCCCGGTAGGAACTTTAAACCATCAAGGTAATCCTCTTTCTCCCTACTTATTCATTATCTGTATGGAGATTTTTTCCAGACAACTTATTTCTTTAGAACAAAAATAAAACTCTCCATGGTGTTAAAATAACACCTAAAAGTGAACCAATATCTCATCTCTTTGTTGTTGATGACTCCCTTCTTTTTGTCAAAGCTGGCATAGTAGAATGCAAAAACCTTTTAGCAGCCATTGACAAGCTTAGTAAAGCATCGGGACAGCAAAAACATGGAACCAAAACACCAAAAGATGATGACAAAACTCTTAAAAATTAAACACATTAGTCTCAAGGACCCTTATCTAGGTGCACCATTTTTCATTGATAAGTCGAAAATCAAAACCTTTGACTTCATTCTTGAAAGAATATAGAGCTAAAAAAAGGATAGAAAGGAAAAGTCTTTCCTCAATCCAGTAGACTTTTTTCGGATCAACTCAACTGTTGAACACTCACCAACCCAAATACTATCAAACCTTCTATGGCAAAAGCAGCAACACCACTTGCTAGGAACAAAGGGACCTCTAGTTTGATTTCCCATTTACAGAGATGCAAAAACATCAGAAGGAACAACCAATTCTGAACTTATGGTGTTTGCATTTTTATTTTGTCATTAATGAGAAACTAGACTCTTTGTAATATAGTTATTTATGTTAATGTGTGTTGGGAGAACGTCTAATTTGTTTAAAATTCTGTAAAAATAACACTAAAATTTTAAATCAGTTGGTTAACCGAAACCCGACCAGTTTTATACCGAAACCGAAAGTATCAAAACCGAATGAAACCGAATAAGCTAAATGCTTTCATCGGTTTCTAATTTTGGAAAACCGAGTACTTCGGTTTCAGTTATTTTTTTGCCAACAACCGAATGAATTGGAACCATGTGCAGCCCTAGTTGCTTCCACTTTTCAGAAAATAAGGGTATTTTTAAAAATTGAATAAAAGTATTATTCAAGAGGTTGATTTCGAGGGGTATCTAAATATTGTTCCGTATAACAGAGAGGCAGGATTGTAAGCAATCTGTAACTAGTCTGATGAGCCAATGAGAGGAGCGCATGTGTAATGAGACAGCTGGTACAACTGTGAATTCTGTTACTAACAGTAACGACAAAGAGTGTAAAGCAGGTTGTGAACATATCCTGCACAGCGTCCGAATATTAACCGGAACGTTGCTATTACTAACTGAGCAATTTAATTAGGATAAGAAAGCTTCGGAGAAACAAGTTAACGAGTCGCACGTTAAAACTTGAGGAGTGCTGTTCTGCTAAAGGTGGATCGGCTGATGAGTAGTAGATCATGTGGATTGAAGCCATTTGGACTACTTCTTTAAGACTGTCTTCCCTAATCACTCATTTATTTTTCGAAACGTTAATCTGTTTTCAAAGGCCCAAGCTTTGAATTTGTTTAATATCGTCGGCAAGCTTCTGAGATTATGAAATTATTATTGAGATCATCATCATAATAATAAAGTATACTTATACGAAGTCAATAAATTTTGTTTATTTATACACCCGATGTCACATCACGGTGAAGCCTTTGATGACGAGGTCTCTGCCGACTTGGTTATTGCCTTCTTGGAAGTGGACGTTAAATAAATTAACCAAAAAAGAGGAGCATAGAACTGCCGACTTGGTTATTCCCCCAAATTTTACATGCCTTTTTCACAAAATTGGTTAAAAAGACCAAAATTAAAAATTCCTGAATAAAAAAGATATGTAAAATTTGATACTGTTTAAATGGACGAGAATGTAAAAATAGCCAGAATGTAAATAGTTTCATCCTACCCATTTTCAAATACTTTTTCTTATTTTTAATTTACATCAGGATGTATCCAGTTTCATCCTCACTCTTTTATAAGTTTAAGTCAGGATGAATCCAGTTTCATTCTTGTTATTTTTTTGGTGTCCATTTCACCCATACTAATTTTTACCCGTCCATTAAAATTATGTTTTAAAAATATTTGGACAAATGACCCATTTTTCGTATCTTTTTCACCCAGGAATTATTAATTTTGATCTTTTTAACCAATTTTGTGAATAAAATATCAATTGGGCGGTCTACCGATATATATATATATCCATCAAAGCTTGTATATAAATTATAGACTTGTTCGTGGTAGCTTCGTATGGTGTCGTGGTGTGTAAACATTACAGTCATTGACTTGAGCTGGTGCATATTATTGTTGCATACTTTAATCACTAGAGATAAGGACGGAGAATTTAAAACTTGGCAAATGCTATTGGGCTCCTATTCTCCACCTCCCTATAATCCAAACTTCACATCTATGTCAGAGATTCACATTCAGGTTCAGGTGGGGTTCACCATTCACCTAATGTGAGGTTTAGATTTTACGGAGGAAAATAGGGAGTTGAATAGCACTACCGATAAATAAATGTGTATATATATCTGATATCTCCTAGTGTTCTTGGATACCAAATAAGCTTCTTCTAGTTTTCTATCACTTCCTTCCCGCCCAAATTAAGAATCTCCAATCTTGATAACTCTATTTTCTTTTCTTACAGCAATTATGTCGTTTTTTAGTGATCCTGGGTTATATCTCGTATGGGGACGCGAAATGGGTTTCAAGTTCTACATATTCAGGGTTCAAACAAAACCTGGTTGCCCATTTGTGCCAGGAGAGTTTAGCAGCCATGAGTTATTATGTTTTTCTAAACATCTGTCTTTGCACCATAACAAAGAGAGTGATTTTGAATCTCTCTTTGCTTACTTGAGAAAGAATGACAAGTTTGTAAACTGTAAAGGTCATGTCATCAACTGGTTTTCCAACAATCCACATGGACGTTATTCCTGGTCACCAGAGGGGCTTAACTTGTCCAGCTACGGTATACCTTCTCATGTTAGTCAACAGGAAACCGAATCTGCTGCGAAATTGGCTGCATGTATAACTGAGCGAGATCGAGAGAGATCTGAGAAACAAGCTCTCGGAAAAAGAGTGTCAGACCTGCATGAGGAGTTGTACCGGGAGAAGCAAGCTCATGAGAAACAAGTTCTTGAATTGACAGCAAAACTTGAAGAGTGTTGTGCTGGTGCTAAAGGTGGATCGGTTCATGAGGAACAATGGTTGACTGGCCATACAGTTCCTAGCAATTTTGTTCCTTTTGAGGAACTTGATGTTATTACATTTCCGAAGAATACTCCGTTGACAATCAGTAAGGCGGCCTCAGGCATGCTGGAAATTGGTGAAGATAATTCAACCAATGTTAAAGTAAGCCGTTTCTATGGGGGGGTGTTTCCGATAGTGATTGTGAACGTTGACGAGTTGGTTCCCCACAAAGAAAATGCAAGGTTTGATCCAGATATCTGGGGTTTGTTTCAGAATGCAGGAACTTCTTATGCAGCTCGTAAAGCAATTTGAGTCGGAGATGCAGATCAAGACACCTTTGAAAGGTTTTAGGATTTGTTAATTTGCTTTTCTTTATGTTGGAATTGGTGTATGCCGTCAGAGTTGATAAAGTCTATCAGACTTGTATAGACTCTTGTGGTTCATTTGAATTTATGTTCATCTGCTTGGCTACTTTCTTAATAGTCAATAAGGAAGATGTTTATTTTGTTTTATTTGAAGCAAAAAAAATGTTATATTGGTGTGTAACATTTCATTGTTGTTTCCCTCTTATGTAGTAAAATAATATTCTATCTAGATAACATGGTCAAAATTAAGATATACAATCTTGATATTATCTGTGAAAAAAAAAAAAAAAAAAAAAAATGCTCCTTCACTAATTTTTTCTGACTAATTTTTGGTTTTTGTACTTTTCAAACAAGCAAAGTACTAAATTTTTCTAAACATCCATCTCTGCCTGATAATGGAGGGAGTGATTTTGAATCTCTCTTGCCGTTTTTTAGTGATCCTGAATTATATCTGGTATCTGGACGCCATATGGGTAGTAGGTTTCTCTTTTATATATTCAGGGT
This sequence comes from Papaver armeniacum, assembly GCA_023531295.1. Lineage (NCBI taxonomy): Eukaryota > Viridiplantae > Streptophyta > Magnoliopsida > Ranunculales > Papaveraceae > Papaver > Papaver armeniacum. The sequence goes on from JAJJWW010012166.1 coordinate 182,773, forward strand.
TCAGACGAAACCCGGTTGCCCATTTCTGCCAGGAGATTTTCACAACGTGAAAACTTCAAGGAACCCAAGTCTAGTTCCTCTCTCTTTTGGAAACCCATCATTAAGATGGTATATATGTAACCCATCATTTTTGGCGGGAGATTTTCACAACGTGAAACCACGAGGAACAACGTTAGAGATAAGTTCCCCCTATATTATTATACTCAACAACGTATGATGAGAGTAAAGTTTAATCAACATCTTACCAGCCTCTTTGAATTGTGTAACATGACAGCAAGCTTCGTCGTCATCAAATTATATATTTTAGCTCAACAACGTACGAATACGATGATAATAATAAAGTTTACTTATACCCCCAAGTCAAGTCAGACAAATTTTGTTTATTCGTTCATACACCGATCGAATGTCCCCATCGTTTAAAGCCTTCTACGAGGATGGTTCTTGCCTTGTTGGAGGTGGATGTTAGCATTTGTCTAAGTATTTCGCTATCTCAGTAGCAGGTAAATGTGTGAAGACTTGTTCGGGGTAGCTTCGTGTAGAGTCAGCCGTACGTGGTGTGTATGTATGTATGTATATTCACATTATAGACTTGACCTGGATAATATTACTGTTTACATTTACTACATGAATTCATTTGTCTATATATAACTGATATCAGCTGGTATTCTTGGATACATACCAAATAAGCTTCTTCTTCTTCTTCTCTTGTTTTCACTCTGCTATTTTCTTTCAGTTTCTTCCTTCCCGATTAGCTAGCTAGTTTCTTTCTCAGTCATGTCTTTTTTTACCGATCCTGAGTTATATCTCGTATGGGGACGCCAAATGGGTTTGAAGTTTTTTGTATTCAGGATTCGAACAAAACCCGGTTCCCCATTTGTGTCAGGAGAGTTTCGCACCTCTGAGGAATTAGATTTCTCAAAACATCTATCTTTGCCAGGCCATAACAAGGAGAGTGATTTTGGTAATTTATTTGCTTACTTGAGCAAACATGACAAGTTTGTAAATTGTCAAGGTCATGTCATCAACTGGTTTAACCAGTCCGGTAAGAATGATAGACAACACAATAGTTGGTCCTGGTCAACTCAGGCTCTTAACTTGTCCAGCTATGGTATATCCGTACCGGTAATTAGCGGTCGAGGTAATTCAACTTCAACCAGCAGTAGTAAGAGTAAACGTTGAAGAGTTGGTTCCCCACAAAGAAAATGCAAGCAGGTTCGATCGATCCCGATATTTGGGGTTTGTTTGTTTCAGAATAAAGGAACTTCTTATGCAGCAGTTTAAGTCAGAGTTGTAGATTTGCCATTTGGTTTGACAAGTCATGCACCTTTGAGAGGACTCGCGTAAGAAGTTCTTAAATATATAGTTTGTTTAAACTCCTTTTGCTTGTGTTGCATATGATTTGGTGTGGTCAGAGGTGTCCGTCTATGGGACTTGTATGGTCACCTCTTGGTTTTATTTGAATTTATGTTTATTTGTAAGATCAGATCGAACATCAATATGTATTTTCCTTTATCTTGTGTGCAGAATTTCATTCTTCTTATCTTCTTCATTCTGTGGTAAAAATGCAGTCTCAATCTCCATACTATGTCTGAGGCAGAATAGATTCCATATATTTGAACTTCGAACTACTACTTCATGTTGAGCTCAATGCTATAACCCCA
>JAJJWW010012167.1:0-26731 GCA_023531295.1 Papaver armeniacum
GTGAACGCCATTAGGAGAGCCGGTCTTGAACTTTGCCGTGGCGGAACCAACAAAGGATATAAACGTGGGGAGTGACGATGAACCCAAGATCCTAGAAATTGGGACGAAAATGGAGGAAGAAGAAGAAGCGAGGCTAGTTGAGTTGCTAAAAGAATATGGTGACATATTTGCGTGGAGCATGGAGGAAATGTCGGGAATTGATCCACGAGTGGCATGTCATAGACTGGAGTTGGATCCGACAATCAAATCGTTAAGACAACGAATAAGGAAGATCGCAACGACTTATCATGAGCAGATTGATAAGGAACTTCAAAAGATGATGGATGCAGGAATCATAAGGCCGGCGAAGTATCCAGATTGGATTGCGAACATGGTGATCATTCCCAAGAAGAACAATGTTATACGAATATGCATTGATTTTAGCGACCTAAATACCGCATGCCCCAAAGATAATTTTCCCCTGCCAAACATCCCTCAGATGGTAGAATCGGCATCTGGATACAAAAGGTTGTCATCCATGGATGGGTACTGTGGATACAATCAAATACCGTTGGCTGAGGAAGATCAGGAACACACGGCTTTTTTTGCTCCCCGAGGATTGTATTGCTACACAAGAATGCAATTTGGACTAAAAAACGCAGGAGCAACCTACCAATGGATGGTGGAGAAAATATTCACAAAATGGGTACACACGAAGTTGGAAGTTTATGTAGATGACATGCTTGTTAAAAAAAAAAGATTCAGGGGATCATGTGGAAGATTTGAGAGAAATTTTCGAACAATGAGGAGATACAAAATGAAGGTAAATCCAATAAAATGCATCTTTGGGGTGAATGCGAAGTTCTTAGGCCACATAGTTTCGCGAAAAGGCATAGAAGTTGATCCATCAAAGGTCCAAGCCATATTAGAAATGCCCTCACCCACCACCATCAAGGATGTGCAGAAGTTAAACGGACAGTTGGAAGCATTGGGAAGGTTTATCTCGCGGTCATCGGATAAATGCAAACACTTCTTTGACATTTTGAAGAAGGGGGCAAAGTTTGAATGGACTCAAGAATGTGAGGAGGAGTTAAAGGGCATAAAGGAACACCGATTAAATTGTCAATCTTGCGTAAACCAAAGAACTGGGGGAGGAGCTATTGTTTTGTCTTTGAAACACCAAATGCACTTAGTGCGCTTCTACTTTGGAAAGACGAGGGGGTAGAAAAGCCCATCTTTTACGTCAGCAAAACCTTCAATTCCGCAGAGAGGAATTACCCAAAGATCGAGAAATTGATACTGGCATTATTTTACGCATCGCAAAAATTACGAACTTATTTCCAAACCCACAAGATTAAGGTCCTTACGAGAATCGCTATAGAGTCGAGTCTTGAAACTCGAAGAGAGTTGGGAGAGTAGAAAGATGGAATACCCGCATTGATCGGTTTGGGTTAAAATACGAAATCTGAGACTTCCACGAAGTCACACATAATTGCAGAGTTTCTCGCTGAAGTTCCCTCGGAAGAAGACGAAGGCATAAAGGAGATGATGGATGTCGATGAGAACCGGCCAGACACTGGATTTTCTACAAGAGAGTCATCCCAGGAGGTAGGAAATATTCATCGACGGGGCCTCAAATAGTTGTGGAGGAGGTGTAGGGATAGTATTCACTTCGTCCACGAGGACTACGATAGTGTTCTGCTTTCGACTGGAGTACAAAGCAACTAATAACGAGACTGAGTACGAAGCAGTAATACAAGCCTTAAGGATTGCGGTAGAAATAGGGCTGTGACGGGAATACGAATTACAAACGACTCGTATCTAGTAGTTCGTCAAATCGAAGGAAGATATAATTCAGGTGGATTCGGTGATGCAAAGGTATCAAAAAACTTGTGAAAGAATATTCAACAAAGATACGAAGCATTATTTGGAGAAACATAGGCCTAGACAATAACAGACATGCGGATGCCCTTTCCTTTATAGCCTCAATGATCGAGGATCCAAAATCTGGGAATATCATGATTGAGCTAGTTAATGCAACCCTCGATGCTTGAGGAGGAAAGGGAGCCCAAGGTGATGATCATAGAAGAAGGGGATATGGAGATAAGCAATGATGATTTGAGCCCCCTTCTATAAATATTTGATGAAAGGAGATCTCCCGCGAGATAGGCAAGAGGCAAATAAAATTAAAAGTAAGTCCACGAATTACGAGGTGCGAGAAGGAATCCTGCATGAAGATCATATTTGGGGTTCGATGATGAGGTGATTGTCGCAGAAAGAAGGGATAGAGATCATGAAATCAATTCACTATGGGGGACACTGGTAACCTTAGTGGAACCAGGTCACTAGCTCTCAAAACCAGACATAAGGGTACTTTTGGCCGTACATGCACAAAGACGCGAAAGATACCTCAACGAGGTGTGAAGCATGTCGAGATTTGGGAAAATGATACATGCACCGTCCACGAGTTTAAACTCGTGTTGAGTGTGTATCCCATCTCCATGGGGAATAGATATCGTGGGACCATTTGTACCGGGGCAAAGGAAAGGAGATATCCGATAGTTGCAATGATTATTTCACGAAATGGGTGAAGCCAGAGCCTTGCAGAACACGTGAGATGGTGATGTGTACGACTTTATTCTTGAGAACATTATTTGTAGATTAGGCATACCAATCTTGATCGTTTCAGACAATGGGAAGCAGTTCGAAGGGAAGAATGTAAGAATGCTATTCAATGCATTTAAAATTCAATCTCAAAAAAAAAAAAAAGTCGACTCCGTTATATCCACGGCAACGGCAAGCGGAGGCCACAAACAAAACACTAGCAACCACATTGAAGAAAAAGCTGGAAGGTCATCATAAGGGATGGTGTGAACAAATCCCGAATGTATTATGGTCATATAGAAGCACCAGGCGAGATGCAACGGGAATGTCACCCTTTTGCTAGACATATAGAGCTGAGGCGGTGTTTCCCACCGAAGTCATCCTTCCAACCACAAGAAGAGAATCATGGGAGAAAGGGCTAAACTCGGATTTGATTCTAGCAAAGTTAGACGACCTTGAGGAAAACAGAGAAATTGCACCACAGCATATGACAAATTACCATCAAAGGTGGTCAAGAGAATACAACAAAAGGGTAAAGCCACGAAGTTTCGTGTCGGGAGAGCTCGTGCTACGAGAAATTCCCCCGTACCAGAAGGGATCAGGAGGAAAGCTAGAACCTACATAGGAAGGCCCTTGCATCGTGAGAAGAGTAGTTAGAAACGGGGCATACGAATTGGCGGATTGCGAAGGGAAGGATACTGACGAGGAAGGGAAGGTAATATATGGCGAGGTTGAAAGGCAAGATCGAAAGCTAGATCACCCCTAGAAACCCGTGTATATCAAGAAATATTATCCGCAAGTGTAAGTCGTGATCTTCGAGAGTGTAGGAGGAACTTGTAGTTGAATGAGGTTTATTACTAAAATATCTCTTCAGTGATCAACTTATATTTGAGAAAATAAGACTTACGAAAAAATCAAAGTCAAATAAGACCTCACATTAGGAGGCAGATAAGATTCGCAAAATAAACAGTTTCTAGGGAAACTTAAAACCTTCGCCTAGGAAGGCTGAGCATCCATGACATGCACCCTAGTTTGCATGAAAGTGCAAGAGGCAAGACCTAATGCATGTCGAACAACTCTCGTAAAAGAAAGCTAGGGGCAATGATAAGACCTATCCGCCGAGGGTCCCTTTTATGATGGCCTTGATAGGGGTGCGAGTAAATATGACCAAGGCGCCGATGTATTCGGTTGAGCTAAGGTGCCACGGGACGTTCGTAGCGTTACGGCCATGTCCGTATGGCAAGTCTTGGCTACGACGCACTCGATCCCAAAGAAACCTCACTTAGGGTGTGACTTCGTAACCCCAATCCATATCGGCGAAGGTGATAAGAAGTCACGAAAATAACTGAATCTCATAATAACTGGATGGGAGGAGACCAACATGCATGTTAGGGTTAACCTCTTGAAGGGGCAATCAGGGGGAATATAAAGGGATGGCACCCTCCATATTAGGGAGCTGTGTGACCAAAATAGACGGCAATGTCATGGGACTAACATTCATGGGAATGGATGACCTGTCGCATTGTCGCAAGATGGGGTCAAAATAAATGTTAAGACGAGGTAGATGGATTATTATTTGCAAGAATAATAAGCGCCTGATACTTCGTCGAATCAAGATCCTTCAAAAAAGATGAGGCATAATAAGACCTTAACTAGGAGGCACAATAATACCTCGTAGAACCACAAGGAAAAAACAAATTTGCTCATAATAATTCACGGAAAAACCCAGCGAGGAAGTTAAAATAATAAGTAATAAAGGCTAAGAAAACAAGGTGAAAATAAAATTTGACTTGTGCGACATCGTCTTGATCAGCTAATTCCCAACAAGAACAAGAGGCAAGTATATACTTTTTTATTTTATGTTCTTATTTAGCATTATCCTCATAAGACTCAGCGTCTTTCCAAAGTATATACTTGGTACAAAGGTCAATGTTGCAAAGGCAAAGGCACGAGATAGTGGCAAATACAGAGGCATGAGGCAGAGGCAAGTACATATTTATGAACAGGAGGTGAACATCGTAGAGGAAAAGGCACGAGGTAGAGGCAAATACAAAGGCACGAGATAGAGGCAAGTACATTATTTACATACAAACAGGACGATAAATATCCGAAACATTCTGCCCCTAAGATTGGGAGCGCGTATCCAAAATAAATTTAAAAGGTTACAACATTAGCATCATTCAAAATTAAAGAGGGTCATGCATCCTCAATCATAATCTTCATGATCCTCGTCGGTTTATGTATCCTCGCCATCATCATCTTCATGATCCTCGTCGGTTTCAGTATCCTCGTCAGTAGGAGTCAGCTCTTTAACGGTAGAAATCGGCTCCCTGGCAGCGGGTTCAGGCTTATCATCAGAAAATACTTCAAGATCCATATTAATGCGAGGAATGCCTTGAGAATCACAGAACTCATTAAAGAGTCCGACCTTCTCATCCTGAGCATTTCTGCGAAGTCGCTTTGCAATTAGGGTTGCATCCTTCACCATCTGATCGAGATCCTCATGCAAATATCGAACATCCTCTTGAAGAGTGGAAACCTTATTTGAAAGATTGTCCTTCTCATGGGATAGGAGAGAAACTTGGTTCTTAATCTCTTTCTCATGTCATAAGGAAATGAAGGAATTAAACAGGGAAGACTATCGAAAGTAAGGCAATACCAAAATGGCAAAGGAATGGAAACTCATGGCGGAGCTCCGACGAGATTTTCCTCTCTTCGGCAAGATACTTCTCTAGGAGGAGGATACGAGCACTGGACTCTTTCATCAATTCTCGAGACTCCCGAAGCTCCACAAGATGAGCCATGCTGCGATGTTGTTCCTGAAAGATGAAAGACCTATTTAAAAATTCCGTGAAGTATTACAAGAGGAGAAACACGAATGCTAAACTCAGGTCAACTTATAAAGCTCACCAAACCTATTATGGCAGAATGCAGCTACAGAGAGATATTCAGAGAACCGTTCAAAATAAAGGATTGATCTTCAGCCAAGAAGTCATCAAAACTGAGGGAGACCAAGGATTCAGTAGCTTTAGATCTTAAGGAGGGATTTCCACGAGTTGTAATAAAAATCTCCCTTAAGAATTTCATGTTAGGAAGATGCTGAGGTTCCTCCACTTCATTAGCCTGCTGGCCACCTTTAGACGAAGTAGGGGCGGCTCGTGAAGGTAGAGCCTCGCGAGATGAGCTAGATTGACGATGACGAAGAGGATCGGGTTGAGATGGAACTGGTGAAGAAGAATGGACTTGGGTCATGTTATCTACATCCAAGCCGTGACGGCGACGCTGTGGGACGCGAGATGTGGGAGAATCGTCCTAAAATCCACGAGGTTAACGGACGATGCGAGAAGAAGAAAGCAAACTTAAGAAAGAAAGGGATACCTGTGCAACGACAGAAGGAACCCCGGAACGTTGACGTTTCCTCAAATTCTTTGCTTGAGGCCCACTCTCCTGAAAAATGGAAAGTCAGAAATCGACGAGGATAACGACCAAAAGAGAGGCCACGAAGTACAAACCTGTTTTGAACTGGTTTTCTAGAGTGGTCCTTCAACATACCTGGCGGGGGAAGCGGATACTGAGACAGGAACAAAGATGTTAGGGGACGAAATAAGTAAAAGGCAAGGAAGCCAAAGGAAAATTAGACTGACCTCGTTGGGAATCTTAGGCTAGCGAAGTCGACCCGGATCATACACTGCAAGATGGGCATGCTCATGGAGAGGAATAGTGCGAGCGGTGCCGCTCTCGTCGAAACCCCACACCAGAGGACCCTCGGCTACCAAAGGAAACATCATCCAATCCTCATCATTAGAAAGACGAAGGTTTTTGTTTCGTTTCTTGCTAGGAGGATCAACATCCAAAAGAAGGGCCTTAGACTGGTCATCCAAAGATTTGCGAAAAAGCTTGACGCCCCACTCCAGATAGGCCCTCGTGTTCATATCCTTACCAACATAATTCGAGGAGAACGAATCAATCTTATAATCGGCTGGAACGAAATCTTGCACCAAGAGTGGAATCTTGGAAGGATCGCCATTAGACATTCTGACGAACTCATTAGCATGACGAATAGTGTTCCCGCATAATTGATAAACACCTCGCTGAAGCTTAACTAATATTTCATAGAAAAGAGGGTTCTTTGGATTATACAGGGGAAAAGTAAGACCCGCTTTCAGTTGACCGACGGTGATCAACATCTTCGTAGAAGTACAAGTTTCCATCTGAATCCATCGGTAGTTTAGTTCCATGGATTTGGTTGCGTTAATCAGAGGAGAAACGGTGGAATCAATCGCCGGAGATAGAGAAATTCCCAACTTCTCAAGGTCGACTTTAAATTCCTCATAAGTCATAGATGTAAGTAGGACTTGGGGACTTTCTTGGGAGCCATTGAAGGGAATGAAACAAGACCTAAACTTACGAGTATGCGTAAAAGATGAAAGAAGAAGGTAAAGTCTTAAAAAGTCTCGAAAATATAGGGTATTTATAGAGGTGACTGGTCAAACCGGGATACCCACGATCGAAGAATATAAACCGGTGATCAGCGGTTACACGAGGAAAGGGACCACGTGGAGAGCACTGATGGGGAGGAGTGGCGGTTATTTAACTTCAGGCGGTTCTTATTCCCCTCTCACAACGATCGAGCAGAATAAGAAAAGGAAAAATGTAGATACCGAAATACGAACCGCCACGTGGACGTTGGGAAGACGCGAGAATCCGGCCAAAAGATCTTGTACCGTGCCCCGAAAATCTTCGTTAGTGACTTGTCAAATCAAGTCAGAGTCACCATTACTAACTAGTTGGCGAAGTAAAATCCATAAGCGAGATAATGTCTCAAGACGAAGTAACTCGCTAGGAGAATTTGATCTACGAAGGATCGATGGAGTACCATGCAAGATACCAACCACTAAGTAGGGATGGGAGAAATAAGCTAACTTGGCTAAAAAGATAACCTGCGAAGCAAGTAAATTATCGGGCAAGAAAAGAGACGGCTGTCCCGACAAGCCCATGTGAAGGTAGCGAAAGAAGGGAAAAACTTTATGGAAAAGGGCCCGGGGGCGAAGTATAAAGCACTCCGTGAGAACGTGACGAAGTAAAATAACTTGTGCCACATTAGGGTTAGTTGGCCTATAAATAGAGGTCCTTGGGAAATGTATAGAGGGAGGATTTTTGGAGAAAGAGGATAGCTTAGCTTAGAGAGTGAGATTAGGGTTTCCCTGTATTCAAGAACTTGTATTTTGTTTCCTTGGTTGGTTCATAAATAAATACTTTGTAGTTTATACTGCTAAACATGTCTTAGATCTTGTTTACCTTCCTTTTGGGTGTACTACTGGATTTCCAGTAGTTACATAGCAAGAGCCCTTTGCAGATGTATCAAGACAGGGTCTTTCGTGTAATGGCCAAAGTCAAGGTGTGGGGCTGTAATGGCTGTACCGGTGGTTTATATGTGAAGTTAAGTAAATTACGAGAATGTAAATTATATAACTCACATTAAAATCGTGGTTAGAATTCTAAAAGATACGAAGGAAATTATCAAAGATAATTTACTCAATATACATGTCTAGAAATATTAAGTGACATGTACAGCGGATCTTAGATACAGATGATTTGAAGTCATCCATGGCAAACTATGTGTCTGTTAGAAAGTATGCTTAAGAAGGAAACATTCGTAAACAAAGGTTGATACGGAGATCAACTATAGACTCCGGAGCTTTGGAAGCAAAGTCGGAGGAAAGTAAAAGGAGCTTGGATTTTCCTTGTATATATACTTACGGCCAAAATATAGCATGTTGAAATAACGCATAGTTCGGATATTATGGTATGTCTCGATAAATATATCTAAGACAAAGACCATAAAGCAATTGCTCTCATATGCGCGCATCTAAAAGAAATAGTGTTTGATAATTGTATCTAGTTGACAAAGGATATAAATTCTAGAGAGAGCTTAAAATTGCATCATCGAGGGGAATGGGCTTAAAGCCTACATCTGACCGAATCGTATTAAAGGAAACCCAACCTAGTTGACTGGAGATCCCAAGATGGTTCTATGGGAACATAAATTAAGAACGATTCACTCGTGAAACACTGGGGAACATAACTCTAGGTATGTTTATACCCATTCCTATGATGAAACAGTGTAGCCTGTCGCGTAGTTAAGGATAAGCATTGCTTTTAATGATTCCTAAGATTTGGAAATTCCAAATAGGATATGACTGGATACTCTTAATAGGAAATCACCTATATAAAATGAGAAGTGTGGCCGCTTCCATGAGAACCTTTGATAGGCTAGGTTCATCTAAAAGCGCTTCATGAATTCCGGTAATTGTTCAGGGCCGAAATGAACACAACCATGACAACCAACTTGGTGAGGAAATAAAATTGTGTGATAGTTATTGTCTTGGTTTACACTTAAAAACTGACAGTTCAAAGCCTATGGCATACTGACCCAGTAGTAAACCCGATAGCTATTCACTAAGGAAGGTTCAAGGCGAAAGCTACCTATCCCCATGCAATTTATTTCCGTTTGAACTCTCTTTTAGTGTCTCATCTCGCATTTTCAATCAAACTCGTTATTCACTGAATTTTCATTCATGGGGATTGTTGGAAAATCGATTCGATTTTCATATGAATGGGAAATTCGGTAATACTGGTTGGAGTTGGGTTTTGATAGGTATGGGCCTATTAACAATATGTTCCAAGTAGTTGGGTAGTTTCCTTTTATCTTTGGAAAGAGATATTTCTCATTCGTGAAAGGAAACAACCTTTCAGACAAAAACCTTGATGGGAACTCCATGAAGAATCACGATGGTTCATCGAAAAGGTATGATTGACATCTATAAATACCCTGCATTATTAGGTTAGAAAGATCGATTAGGAAAACTAGTAATCATCCTTTTGCGTTAAATAGAAATCTTCTGAGTTTGTGTCCATTAAGAGAGTTCATCACTTCAATATTTGGTTCATTGTTTGTCGAAGTTTGGAGTGCTACTACATCGAGAAGAAAGTCGTTGTATCCTGGGAGACAGACGTCGATAGTCCGTAAGCACCAGTGCGGGGTGAATCTGTCTTAAGGCTAGAGGATATAGTCCTTGCCTCGACTTTGGTTTGTCTAATTTTGGTTTGTATCCTTCTTCTTTCTTCTTATTTTTATTGCAGTTGATACACAAGATTGCCAACAGGTCGTCTCACTCCCTCGTATCCGGACTCAATCTCTACATTTAATTCCCCATCGCGTTACCATGCTTGCTGTTGTTTTTCTTTTTTTTTTCTTTTTTTTGGAGCATTGCTATGATACAACTATTACAACTATATTCTTTCTAATTCAATACAGTATTTTATTCTGCAAACATATTTTCGCCAGTATTTTGACTATGTGCATCAATGAGGCACACAAGGAAACGAGTACGTAATTGATGGATGGGTCTAAGAAAACGAGTATGTGCATCAATAAGCCTTTTATGCCCCTTTTTGATCAATGAATTTTGCTTTAATGATGAAAAAAAGAACAAGCGTACGTTTAAGTAAGAAGGTGCGGATAAACAACTACTCTAGGCGTACCGCCTAAGTGAATAAATTAAAAACCGCCCACTCATAAAGAGTGGGCCCGTTGGCCGAGGAAATGCAAGGGTGCCTGGTTTTGTATCGCCAACAGTGAGAGAACGGTTTTTATTTTATCTAAAATCTCGGTAGGTTTAGAATCTTTGTTTGACAAAACACCTTTGAGACTTTATTAGTGAACTCGGATTCCCATTAATTGGGTCGACTTAGCGAAGCGAGAGAGGACCTTATATGGCCACTTTTTTTTTTTTTTTGTAAAATCTAGATTGGATTTCTTTTTGGTAGTTTGCACTTCAAAATCCAAAAATGCCTCTCCCTCAATAACTATAACTTCTTATGTATCTATCTTTTCAGGGGTATAATTGGAAAACAAACTTTAATATAACATATCTAAAAATCCGTGCCTTTGGATTTTACTTATCTCGTAGGAAAGGTTATAAAAAAAATCTACGCAGTGAGTACAAACAACAATATCAAATTTAGAGTCTTTACGAAAAAATTGGAGGTATTTATCATTTTAGGCACAATTTTAGAAAATTAAATGTGTATCCATTATGCAAACCACCACAAGGGATACATAATACTTTATGTAGCCATATTTTGGTTTATGCTTCAACTAATTTTCCGTTTCTAGAAAAGTGATACTTTCACATTCCGTTTCTCAGAAAAGTGATACTATCATTATATTTCACGAAAAGTGATACTTTCACCCTTTTCGGGAAAAGTAATATTTTCGCCTCCGTTATATGAAAAACCTACTCTTTTTTTCGAAATGCTTATATATGAGAGCCTAATTGTAGAAAAACCTACTCTTTTTTTTTTGCGAGCAAAACATCAGCATTATTGGTTGTTCCATCAAATTTGTTTTGTGAATGGTGCTATTCCATCATTTTTTGGATTAATAATTTTTGGTACGGCCTCCGTAATAACGTGCTCATGCAAGTATTACTCATGTTTTCATACTCATGCATTATTGAAATTACTTATTCCATCCATTTTTTTTTCATACTCATTGTATTATTGAAATTACTTATTCCATCCATCTGCATGTCCATATTTCGAATGGGATCCTATATTTCAGCCAGATGGCTATGATCTGATGGGATCTAATGTAACCTATATTTCACTACGGGAAAAATGTACATCTACAACTGGAGATTTACAACACTTTTCTAAACATCGTAGAAAGTCCTATGGTTTACAACTGGTTTCAAAGGAAGAGTTGTCGTATATCATCACCGCCAACCCTTAGGAAACAAGGGGTTCTTAAGCTAAGAAAACAAACGACAACTCCTTAAGTAAAACAGTTGTGACGACATTTAGCTATAACAACTCGTTCCATATATGTAGTGACTTAGCCTATCACAATTCTGACAAGTGTTGTTGAAGAACACAAAAATATGATAATGAAAAAAATGTTAGAGGGGAGATTCGAACATGAACCTACTTTGCATGGAAGTCTAGATCATCAACCACCATTTCAGTTCACAAGTTTCGGTTTTTTTCTTTTTTTTTTTTTAAATAGAAACCTACAACAACACTTATAAGTGTTGTTGAAGTAAAAATATATAATGTTAGAAAAAATGTGGTTATAGGGGAGATTCGAACATGAATCTACTGCATGGACGTTTAGCTCATCAACCATGCTTACCGTTTACAAGTTTTGGATTCTTTTTCCTTCTTTTTTTAATAAAAATGTATAACAACACTTATAAGTGTTGTTGAAGTAAAAATATAGAACATTAGAAGAAATGAGGATGGGGGATTTGATCCTCAACCTCCCGTATGGAAGTCTACACCACTAACCATACCTACACTATTACATGTTACGTCAATTTTGTGGTTCTTTAATACACTAACTTTATGACAACCCTTCATAAGAGTTGTAAAACAAAATGTAATGCTCAAAAATAATGCTCAGTGACTAAGCCGCAAATAGCACGAAGGCTTCTGCTGTAAACAATCACATACACGCCTTCCGAAAATAATTACATACATTTTTCACTATTTGTAATATTTACTTTACTCACTTCGATAAGGGTACTCTGGTAATTTTCTGATCTCCATAATATTTATTACCTTTATTTCTAGTAAGGGTAATATGGTGATTTTAACAATTTATAATATTTAGTTTACTTATTTTCCGATAAGCGTGGTCCTGGTCATTTTCATAGTCTTCATAATATTTATTGCACAAATTTCCATGAAGGGTAATATGATCATTTTCACTATCTGTAATATTTACTTTACTTATTTCAGATAAGGATAGTTTAGTAATTTTCACAATCTCCGTAATATTTATTACCTTTATTTCTAGTAAGGGTAATATGGTCATTTTAACTCTGGTAATCTTCGAACCTGGGATGTTCAATTCTGATATATTTCTTATCAATTTCTGATATATTTCTTACCTGTAAATGGATGGATTCGTTGTTCTTACCAAGTTTCTGACTTAGAGTAATCAACTCGCGGCCAGGATTCGATCTCGGAGCATGGTATGCATAGAATATGCATAAATAAGGTTTGTTTAAGGTTTAGTAGAATATCTCGAAGGAATCTTACTTGTAAATGGATGGATTCGTCGTTCTTACCAAGTTTCTGACTTAGAGTAGTCAACTCGCGGCCAGCTTTCGATCGCGGAGCATTGTATACATAGAATATGCAGAAATAAGGTTTGTTTAAGGTTTCGTATAATATACCGAAGGAATCTTACCTGTAAATGGATGGATTCGTCATTTTACCAAGTTTTTGACTTAGAGTAGTCAACTCGCGGCCAGGTTTCGATTTTGGATCCCGGTATGCATATGATATACAGAAAAAAGGTTTTTTTAAGGTTTCGTAGAATATTTCGAAGGAATCTTACCTGTAAATGGATGGATTCTTCGTTCTTACCAAGTTTCGACTTAGAGTAGTAACTCGCGTGCTAGGTTTCGATTTAAGATCCTGGTATGCATACATATATGCATAAATAGGTTTTTTTAAGGTTTCGTAGAATATCACGAAGGAATCTTGCCCGTAAATGGATGGATTCGCTATTCTTACCAAGTTTTTGACTTGAATAGTCAACTCTTGGCCAGTGTTTCGATCTCGGATCCCTGGTACACATACAATATGCAAAATAGATTTGTTTAAGGTTTCTTAGAATATCTCAAGGAATCTTACCCGTAAATGGATTGATTCGTCATTCTTACCAAGTTTCGACTTAGAGTAGTCAACTCGCGGCCATGTTTCGATCTCGGATCCTTGTACGCATACAATATGCGAAATAGGGTTTGTTTAAGGTTTTAGTAGAATATCTCGAAGGAATCTTACCCGTAAATGGATGGATTCGTCATTCTTACCAAGTTTCGACTTAGAGTAGTCAACTCGCGTCGAGGTTTCGATCTCGGATCCCCAGTACGCATACAATATGCGAAATAGGGTTTGTTTAAGGTTTCGTAGAATATCTCAAGGAATCTTACCCGTAAATGGATGGATTCGCCATTCTTACCAAGTTTCGACTTAGAGTAGTCAACTCGTGGCCAAGTTTCGATCTCGGATCCGGGTACGCATACAATATGCAGAAATAGTTTTTTTTTTAAGGTTTTCGTAGAATATCTCGAAGGAATATTACCTGTAAATGGATGAATTCGTCGTTCTTACCAAGTTTCTGACTTAGAGTAGTCAACTCACGGCCAAGCTTCGTTCTCGAAGCCTGGTATGCATACATATATGCATAAATAGGTTTTTTTAAGGTTTAGTAGAATATCTCGAAGGAATCTTTTGTAAATGGATGGATTCGTCATTCTTACCAAGTTTCACTTAGAGTAGTCAACTCGCGGCCAGGTTTCGATCTCGGATCCTGGTACACATAAAATATGCAGAATAGGGTTTGTTTAAGGTTTCGTAGAATATCTCGAAGGAATCTTATCTGTAAATGGATGGATTCGTCATTCTTACCAAGTTTCTGACTTAGAGTAGTCAACTCGCGGCCATGTTTCGATCTCGGATCCTTGTACGCATACAATATGCAGAAATAGTTTTTTTTGAAGGTTTCGTAGAATATCTCGAAGGAATCTTACCTGTAAATGGATGAATTCGTCGTTCTTACCAAGTTTCCGACTTAGAGTAGTCAACTCGCGGCCAGGTTTCGATCTCGGATCCTGGTACGCATACAATATGCAGAAATAGGGTTTGTTTAAGGTTTCGTAGAATATCTCGAAGGAATCTTACCTGTAAATGGATTGATTCGCCATTCTTACCAAGTTTCTGACTTAGAGTAGTCAACTCGTGGCCAGGTTTCGATCTCGGATCCTCGTACGCATACAATATGCAGAAATAGTTTTTTTTTAAGGTTTCGTATAATATCTCGAATGAATCTTACCTGTAAATGGATGAATTCGTCGTTCTTACCAAGTTTCTGACTTAGAGTAGTCAACTCATGGCCAAGCTTCGTTCTCGAAGCCTGGTATGCATACATATATGCGTAAATAGGTTTTTTTTAAGGTTTCGTAGAATATCTAGAAAGAATCTTACCTGTAAATGGATGGATTCGTCATTCTTACCAAGTTTCTGACTTAGAGTAGTCAACTAGCGGCCAGGTTTCGATCTCAGATCCTGGTACGCATACAATATGCAGAAATAGGGTTTGTTTAAGGTTTCGTAGAATATCTCGAAGGAATCTTACCTGTAAATGGATGGATTCGTCATTCTTACCAAGTTTCGACTTAGAGTAGTCAACTCATGGCCGTGTTTCGATCTCGAGATAGGATGCATACAATATGCGAAATAGTTTTTTTATAAGGTTTCGTAGAATATCTCGAAGGAATCTTACCTGAAATGGATGAATTCGTCGTTCTTACCAAGTTTCTGACTTAGAGTAGTCAACTCACGGCCAGGTTTCGTTCTCGAAGCCTGGTACGCATACATATATGCATAAATAGGTTTTTTTAAAGTTTCGTAGAATATCTCGAAGGAATCTTACCTGTAAATGGATGGATTCGTCATTCTTACCAAGTTTCTGACTTAGAGTAGTCAACTCGCGGCCAGGTTTCGATCTCGGATCCTGGTACGCATAAAATATGCAGAATAGGGTTTGTTTAAGGTGTCGTAGAATATCTCGAAGGAATCTTACCTATAAATGGATGGATTCGTCATTCTTACCAAGTTTCTTACTTAGAGTAGTCAACTCGCGGCCATGTTTCGATCTTGGATCCTGGTACGCATACAATATGCGAAATAGGGTTTGCTTAAGGTTTCGTAGAATATCTCAAAGGAATCTTACCTGTAAATGGATGGATTCGTCATTCTTACCAAGTTTCGACTTAGAGTAGTCAACTCGTGGCCACGTTTCGATCTCGGATAATCGGGTACGCATACAATATGCGTAAATAGGGTTTGTTTAAGGTTTTGTATAATATCTCAAAGGAATCTTACATGTAAATGGATGGATTCGTCATTCTTACCAAGTTTCGACTTAGAGTAGTCAACCCGTGGCCAGGTTTCGATCTCGGATCCTCGGCGCGCATAGAATATGAGAAATAGGGTTTTTTTAAGGTTTCGTGGAATATCTCGAAGGAATCTTACCTATAAATGGATAAATTCATCGTTCTTACCAAGTTTCTGACTTAGAGTAGTCAACTCGCGGCCGGGTTTCGATCTCGGATCCTGTACGCATACAATATGCATAAATAGGTTTTTTTAAGGTTTCGTAGAATATCTCGAAGGAATCTTACCTATAAATGGATGGATTCATCGTTTTTACCAATTTTCTGACTTAGAGTAGTCAACTCGCGGCCAGGTTTCGATCTCAGAGCCTTGTACGCATACAATATGCAGAAATATGGTTTTTTTTAAGGTTTCGTAGAATATCTCGAAGGAATCTTACCTATAAATGGATGGATTCATCGTTCTTACCAAGTTTCTGACTTAGAGTAGTCAACTCGCGGCCAGGTTTCGATCTCGGAGCCTGGTTTGCATACAATATGTAGAAATAAGGTTTGTTTACCTGAGAAGGTCCGAAACTCTTGTTTGCATACCTAGTATGCGAACACAGTGGTTAAGTTCTAGAATCGGTATTGTATGAATCTCATACTCTTGAACTAAAACATTTAATATCTAAGGAATAAAAAGTTTGCAAACAGTATCTTAATGCAAAGTTTGAAACACAATTAGATTCATTTGATTATCTTTCATGATTGACTGATCATCATATTTGATTAAGTGTTAGATAAATATATGGTTAAGTTAAAACTGTTCATATGGCTAACTTCGGTTAACTATATGGTTGGTTCGATCTCGGAGCCACTTTCTTTTTCAAGTCGTCGAGAAAAGGGTTTGTTTAAGGTTTCAGAGAATATTCCGATATATCCTCGCTAAGGTTGAAGTCGAAACCTCCCGAGCTTCTTGGTTCATAGTTTGTATGACGGTATACCACATTTGAAGTTCGAATCGACACTGAGTTTCATATTTATTGATTTAGATGATGTATCATGTTAAGTTTTAAGTCTGAACCCTCCTGGAGCTTCTCGGTTCATATTTTGTATGCCGTTATACCACATTTGAAGTTCGAATCGACACTGAGCTTCATATTTATTGAGTTAGATGATGTATCATGTTAAGTTTTAAGTCTGAACCCTCCTGGAACTTCTCGGTTCATAGTTTGTATGCCGTTATACCACATTTGAAGTTTGAATCGACAATGATCTTCATATTTATCGATTTCGATGATGTATCATGCTACGTTTCAAGTCAGAACCCTCCCGGATCTTCGTGTCTTCATAGTTTGTATGTATTTATATCACATTTGAAGTTTGAATCCATCCGGAATTTCGTGGTCCATCTCTAGTAATCTTATAACCTGAGTCTACCGGTATGAACTAAAGCTACTTCATGACATGTATGACTAGTCAAAATTACTTCATGACCTATGTGACTAGTCGAAATTCAACCTAAGCACAAAAAAAAAAGTACAAAAGCACAAAGAAACACACCAATTATCGAATTCATTTTTATTTTCCCGATTCATTCTTATACATTTTTTGGATTTTTTTATATCGTAATATCGATAACAATGCCATAAATTTATTAATATTTTTTTTGGAAATTTTTTTCGTGTCGAAGGTTGATAATATAACCGAATAATGAGTTCGTATTAACACAAAGAGAAACACATGCTTCTCAATCCGTATGAGCATCCCAAGTACAATCTCAACCGTCAAGATCTTCCCTTAATCCGTATGAGTGGATCAAATGAAATCTTGTTCGTACATTCTTTTACACCTAACCCTCCTCAACACTAAGAACTCCAATTCCCATCAATTTTCTCTTTCTTCATTTCCGTCTCTTTTCTTCCTCAGTCCTCCGACTCTCCCTCTTTTTTTTTTCTTCTGCAGATCTAATGCATGTTGTTGATATTTACTTTTTCCATATGGATCTGCATCATACCCATCTCTAATCAACATCATAGAACCCTAATTTCATCTTCAATCGAATCTCGAGACAGATTCGAGAAAACCTAGCTCGATTCATCTCTCCAATACAAGTTTAGAACTTCAATTGAGACTTAACCCATGATTCTTCATAAAACCACAACTTTAATTTCATCTCTTAAGACTTAAGAGCATCAATCGGTTCTATAAATCCTAATTCTGAATATAACAGCATCGACTCCTTCCTTTCCACAAATCAATAAACGTCAATCACCACCACAAATCAATATGCAGAATTAGGGTTTGCGATGAATCTCATAGGAGGATTTTAAGACAATTAAAGTAATCTGGGGTGATGGAGAAGAATTAGAGAGGATGACATAGATGAGTAGGAAACGAAAGGTAAACCCTCTTTCAATCCCTCTTTCTCTGTCATTTATTTTTTATTTTTGAGTGATTTTTTTTAGGCTTAAATCAATTGTTGATTTGATGGGTGCAGTTTGTAATGATATGGAACGATGGTGTCTCAGTATCAAGACTGTTAGATTTGAGAAAGAAGAATGGAAGAAGATGGTTATATGGATGTCTCGTGAGAAGATGCAGGATATTTGTTTAGGTCATAATATGAGTTCCGTTGTTCAATTCTTTTCGTTAATGGAGACAATAAAGGAATTTTTGCTACTGTTGGTGGAGATTCGGATGAAGAAGGACATGAAGGATGGGTATTTTCTGGTGAGCTGAGAGTATGAAGAGTATGGTGATAATTTGGGTTGTGTTTGTTGCCGAAATTACAAGACAGAAGATGGAGTTGTTGCTTATGGATATGCACAAGGGTTGAAAGATATTTCTAAAGATTAGAAGATTAAAGACATGGATTTGAAATTCAGACAAGGGCTCGATTTGGTAATAAACTCGTGACCCTTTCTGCATTTTTTCTATGTGTTTAGATTGGATTATCAAAGTAGTTGTAAAGCAGGTGTTTGTAGTCTTCAATTTGAGAAGATTTAGATCGTTGGGTTGTTCAATCCTTCAGTTAGATGGATTTTTTAAGTTTTGCGTTTGCCTTTATGTGTATTGTTATCTTGAAATTTACTCCTTTACATTGATGATTTTCAGATTCACAACTAGTGATGGAAAAATGAAACTCAAGGCAAGGCTTCCATCCAATATGTTATCTGATATCGATTGGGGAAATTTCCAAAATCTTGGCCTCATCCTTGTTCGAAGATCGCTCATGTGCTTGAAAGTGAGATTGTAAGTGATCCTAAAAGTCTTGAAATTGAACTGATACCAAAGAAAGAAACTGGATTCGTGTTAAAGTTTAGCTTTGAGTCTATATGAGCTTGTGATTGATAGTAGTTAGAATGTTCTCTTTTGCTTGACGCCTTGTTTGGATTTATTGGATACTAATTGTGTCTAATGTATTCTCTTTCAGCAGTGCTCCTTTTAAATGAATGGCCATGGCAAGAAGACTTCATCATATTGTCTCTTCTTATGTGTATGCAGTTTGCTTCTCATATTCTCTTTTACTAGATTCCTGTGAGTGGGTTATCATGTTTATACTGACATATTGAAACTATTCCATCTATGCAGGCTATGTAAATTCAAGCAACAATGTTTAATGAAACTACAAACAAGTTCTACAATAAGCTTGAATTGGGAAAATTTTATTACATATCAAAAGGAACTCATAAAGTTATTAACAAGTAGTTCAAAACTTTCCAAAATGATTCGAGATGACTGTGAATGGGATGGAGCTTGTAGGTATAAAACCAATTACACCTTGCATTAACATTTCCTATTGCTTCTTGTTTTCTAATTTTTGTAATCTGATTTAATATCGTTATGTTTTCTTATTTTGAATTTCCAGATGTTATTAGGGTTTTTCAAAGTGTTTCCCCTACTATGAGCATTAGAAAGCTAAAAGCTAATAACGAGACTATCCCAAAGCATGTCATAACAATTGCCGATGACTTGGTAAGTATTTCTAAATTGTATCACACTTATTACTTATGTAAATGTCAATGTGTGGCCTGAAATCTAAGAAGTTCATATTTGAATTGCGAAAACAAAAAAATTGTAGTTTTTTTATGAAACGATCTTGCCACCACCATGGGGCAAGAGTCGCTTCGGATGGTACCGACATCAACTCAATTCTTTCGGAGCCCTGGAATCAAATCTCTAAAGGTCGAGACTTCTTAGGTAACATTCTATACTCTCTTTGTTGGTGTATACTCCTCTGGTTCATATGTTGTAAAGGACAATAGTCTAACTTAGTTTGATCCTTTTTTCATGGTATTTTCTGGACCTGTCTCTTTTATCTATGGGCAAGAGCAATTACTTGAGTTCTATGTATTTTTTTTTTCCTTCTATTTAAAATATGCATAATGTTCAGAAGCATGACCTGACATCCGGTGGTGGATGTGGAACATGTCACTTATTTCCTTTCTGAATGTTATTCCTCTACTATAGTCACGGTGGTGGATGTCGAACACGTCTCGTTTAGTTTTTTCGAGGCTTCTTGAGAATTATTCTCAATTCCCCAGAATCGTCATGTAGTTCATTTGGATGTAACTTATCCTGTAGCTCGTAGTTCATTTGGAAATAAATGTATTAGCTCTAGCTGATCATTCTCTCCGTACTTTCTTTATATTGTCTTTCCTTTGAACATAACAATTGATTTGTTTTGTTTGTTCAAGTTGAACGATCTGTGCCTTTGACTTGAAGGGGAAAATGAAGGAAATTTGTATGTGAACGGGTAATTTGCGTCTGAATGTTTCATTGATGTTAACACCTTGGGGATCTGATGCCCTGAAATCTCTTCTTTGTTTATTTGTCATTGTTTTCTTCTACTTTTGTTTGTTTCATTTTTGTTTAGAGTTAGACAGTGGAGAGTATGAGGTGATGATTAGGTAATTTCCTTATTGGTTTGATTTTCGAAACGGTGACATAAATGTATTACCTCTATCTGATCATTCTCTCCAGTCCTACTAAAGAGCGCCTATTTTTCTGTTTTACTTTTTTTTGTTGTGTGCCGAATCATGTTTTCTTTGTTTCTGGAAATTCCGTTAATCTTCTAACTTAAAGTTCATTTGTTGTTTGTTTTGTTGAGCAGGGTGTTATTGGTATCAAGGTCAAGAACATGTTGGATTGGGATCCTAAAGGAAAGAATGGTCCAATGACTCCATTGCTCGATGTTGTTACCATCCACCAACGTAAGGTTGAAGAAGACTTCGTCATGCCTTCAATGATGACTCCTATGAAATCTAAATGGCAGTTCCCACAAATTATAGTAGCTTGAATGGGATGCGGTTTCTAGATTCATTATGATCCGGCATACACCGTGTGTGTGAGAACCGCTCATATGGATGATGCTTATGTCTACATGCCAACTTCGAGTTCAAGTATGTTAGTAATGTTGTCGGATGTTTTATTACATGGCCCAAGGATCGATTAGTGTTCTCACAGACATCTTCATAACCTTTTTTGGAGTGTGTTTAGGAAACTTAACTTTTGTATTCTTGCCATTTTTTTGAATGTGTGTGTGTTTAACACTAGTAGGTTAATTTGAATGAATGTAAGTGTGTTGCACTAGCAGGTTAATGTGAATGTGAAATACTTTCAAGCAATCCCGTTTCGACTATAATTTTTTTTTCAAAATAGTTTTATGCACACAATTTCTAATAAAAGTTGTAGTTATACATTCATCTACTGAAAACAGAAGTTGCTACTTCAAATATTACAACCTTTAAGGGTATTGTAAAAGCAAATCTTGCAACATAAGTATGAGTTGTTCAGAAAAGTTCTACAACTCTAGAAGGTGTAGTGAGTATTATTCACAATACTAATAAATGTCGTTTACCACTTTTCAACTACACAAACGAGATATTGTGAAATAGTGTCTTTACAACATAACTATGTGTTGTCCAAGATAGTTCCACAACTCACACAAGAGAGTGTAAATCTTATTCATAATATCGTATTTGTTGTTACACATGTTTCCACGATATCCTACTTGTGTTGTCCAAGATATTCCTACAACACAAGCAAGGGTTGTGTTAGGCTTTCAAAAAAATCGATAGAGGATCACAACTTTGGAAAAATATTGTCGAACCATGAATCACATCACCCTTTACAACCCTTTTCAACCATTGTATAAAAGCTTGAACTTTCTACAATACCCTAGTTCCACAATGCATGAAATGGAGTTGTCGTAGGGTACTACAACTCTTATCTAGTGTCGTCAATGATGATTTTTCCCATAGTGTTTATTCCATGTTATATTAAAGGTGACAAAAATATATATATATATATATATATATATATATATATATATTAATCCTAAGAATCTACATTTATTCCATGTAATTAAGAAATTTAAACTATTTTTAGGCGACACAAATGTGATATTTATAGAATTATCTATATATATATATATATATATTTTGTGTGTGTGTGTATGAGTATACTAAATGGAGGTATCTATCTTAAAAAGTAAAAGAATAGATTTTTTGGATATTTATTCCAAAACTTTTTTCTTTTGTAGTTTTATTAATTCTTACATATATGTATAAATGGTTGGAGCAAAGGCAAACAGATTGTCTGCACACTGGTTTGCGTTTGTTGGTTGTTTAGCAGGTGTGCTCGAAGGTTTTCGTTGTATTTTGAACATATTACCGCAAGGAAAGATATTTTGATAGCATGTAGCGTTCGGTAAATCTCTTTGTCTCTTTTAAACCTTTTAAGTCTTTACATATGCATATGTGCAAGACTAAAATATTTAGGTATATATATTGCATGGCGTTTATAATCGGATTTGTAGCAGTGAAATCATTTTTTTCTTTGTGATCCTAAGCTTCTTCTTTGCTTTGTACTTTTGTTCTGGCAATACATCGGTATTATGAACAAAAAAATAAACGTGGTTACGTGGAAATAGAATCATTTCTTTTCCTTTATTTTTTTCAAGGTTTCCTCTTTGATTTTAGTTAGCCCATGATAATTGTCCTACCATCGAAATAGCAATCAACTTTCTTGGCCAAGCCAAATCACTGACAAGGTTTATATTTAAACTATGCTTATCATGTTCCAAATGTGGATTTACAAATCTGCCAACGTTATCACATACTCGGCATATCATTAGCATTCTCTCCGTAAAATATAATTTAGTTGATAGTAAATTTTGTTTAACATCAATAGATGTAGTTTTGTTATTTTTTTCACCGCAAAAATGATTAACATTTACAATATTCTTAGAAAATATGCTAACAAAGGTATTTCGTGTACTTTTTCCTAACTTTTCCATTTCATATATGCGTAAGATATATGGATGTCGAACATACAACACGGATTAGCATAAGTGTTTGCTTTGTCTAAATGAGTGGATGAGGATTGTAAAATCTCGTTTTATGCTGGTAGTAATCTGTTAATTTGTTATGGATCAAATAAGAAAATGAAATTGCATGTCCTTTTTAGTTAGTTTTTTTTCTTGTTAATAGTCATGTAAGATGTAGCTTTCTACTTTTATTTTTTAACATACGTAACTTTGTACTTTACAAATGCAATAATGTTCCGTAGTGGTGGTAGTGGTAGTTGTCGTCCCCATAATAAATAAAAATGCTCCGTGGTTGGTCGACTTTGGAAGTTGTCGTCACCATAATAAACCAAGCTCTTGCAAACTATAATTTTAAGCGATTCGAGATCGAGATCGAATCGTAAAAAAAAAAAGTGGCTAGATGTTTTTTGGCATTTGGTAAGTTCTGTAATTGCCCTACATAAGTAATGCAACACACGACCGGTAGAAAATGTACCTACCAAGAAACCAAATTTAGAGTCTATGACTTTTAGAACAAAGAGATCTAGAATATTAAACTCTATATCGTTATTTTCTTTTCAAACTCTTTATTCAAGTGAATGTCCTCTTGGGCATTTTATGGCTCTTATTGTTGATCCTAATCACTCCAATTATCATATCAAAAAATTCAAATAGTAAAATAATAAAATTAACCAAATTTCTCGCCATTTAACTTTATAAGCGGTCCCCGATGTGTAATTATACTGTGTTCCTCCAAAGGCCTAACTTTATAATCCCATGATTCCATAAATCAAGATGTCACCAAAGTTGAGCTCATTTACATGTCTTAATTTTTCCGTATAACGCTATGAAAGAAATTATAAAACAACCATATTTGGTTTTAGATCAAGTTATGAGTTCAAGATCGAACTCATTTACATGTCCTAATCTCCCGTATATAAGTCATGAAAGAAATTGAAAAAAAAAAAAACTTTTATCTTTGGAAAACTTTGTTATTTCTTTTTTGCATTGGCAATACTCTTTCATTTCAAGATGCAATGTATGTTTACATTAGAGGATATTGCAGGACGTAAAACATGGATGGAAACTGATATGGTTGGAATATAGACAATTAGATGAATTGATATCGATAAATATGACTTAGTATATCTGCGATCAAATCAGTTGTAGAAAGGAAGCTCTCCAGAGATCCCATTCGGTACCCCATCTTCTTTTTGCTTTTCACCTCGCATCTATAAATATACATTTTCTTTTGTTGTTATCGATGAATTCCTCTAAATTGCACATTTTCATTTGACCGTTGTAGTTACTGACATTTACTTTTTTAACACCCGACGATTATAATTAATCATTCCTTATGTTTCCAATTGATAATTTTCGTTAAATCAACATGGTTATTCCCTTTATTTCAACCACAAACAATATTATCACTTTATTTTCACAATCAATAAGTTCTATCTTTACACAAACTTGGGCAAGTGCATATGGTCTCGAGACATTGTTGGCTTTTTTCCACTGCTCCATTGAAAATTAATTATACTTTAAAGGAAATGTCTTTTAAGTTTATTGTCTACTTAGAGTATTCACTCATTTAGGCTCTATTTTGGAGCTTTTTACCCACACAATCAAGCAAAAGAAGAAAGAGTAAGATAGAAATCAAAAAGTTCCTCTCAGCTTTTTTATTGATTTCCTTTTTTTTTTAATTTATTTTGATTTGTGGATAGTGGTTTCTCAATTTAGACTAAACAGAGATGGGTTTGAGTTCTCATCACATTATGAGTTAGTCGGTTCGGGATTGTTGTCGATTGATCTCGATAGGAATTAAGGTATGATCTTCTATTTATTTTGACTTTGCTCTTTATTTTGTTCTTTGTCTATTTCACTACATTACTCGCATTAGTGTAGGTTGTCCCTTGCAGTGAGGAACTCAATAAAAGCCTCACACCGGCAGTTAATATGCTAGGTTTCAAGAATTAGTGCATTTATTTGTGGGAAGCACTTCATATGCTTAGCACTATTTTAGAGCATGGCAACCTATTTTATATTTGTATCGTATATTTTTTAGTGTCTCTAACATCGATATTGATACAACTATATAGTGAGTGTGATTTTCATTTAAATACAAAAGTTACTGGAACCTGGATGAGCGATTGAGTTAGCCGGGGGTTTGATTTTTAACACATATAATTTCAAGAAAGATATATATGGTGCATCTCATTGATCACATCTTCTTTGACCGGGAAACACTTCATATGCTTAGCACTATTTAGAGATGACAATCTATTTTATATTTATATCTTATATTTTTAGTGTCTCTAATATCAAATATTGGTATAACCTGTATAGTGATTGTGATTTATCATTTAAATACAAGTTGTTGGAGCATGGGAGAGCTTGAGATGAGTTGGCAGCAATTTTAGCGCAAGTATATAAAGATATATTGGTGCATCTCATTGATTACATCTTCTTTGACAGAAGCACTTCATATACAAGTCACAGACTATTTAGAGTTGGCAATCTATTTTATATATAGTGTTTTTTTTTAGTGTCTCTAATATTAGATATCGATACAACTATATAGGAGCATGATTTTTTCATTTAAATACAAAGTTGTTGGAGCCTGGAAGAGTAGTTGAGTTGGCCGCTTGATTTTTAACCCGAGTATATAATCTCTCAAGATATTTATAAAGTGCATCTCATTGATTACATTTTCTTTGGCCAGGAAGTACTTCATATGTTTCACATTATTTGGAGCCGAAATCTATTTATATATATCGTTTTGTGTTTTTAGTCTCTAATATCGATATTGATACAACGGTATAATGAGTGTGATTTTTCATTTAAATACAAGTTGTTGGAGCCTGGAAGAGCAGTTATTTTGGCCACTTGATTTTTAACACAAGTATATAATTTCGAAAAAAAGATATGTCGGTAGCATCTCACTAATTACATGTTCTTCTGACGGGAAGAAATTCAAACGCTTTGCACTATTTACGATTGACACTCTATTTTATATTCATATCGGTTTTTGTTTTTGCTTTTTTGGGTCTCTAATGTCATATATCAATACAACTATATAGTGTTTGCGATTTTCATTAATCTACAAGACAATGGATACTTTGGAAGAGCGGTTGAGTTGGCGCTTGATTTGTAATGCAAGTATATGGTTTCCAAGAAAGATATATTCGCAGTATTTCCTTGATAACATCTTCTTTGAAGGGAAGCACTTCATATGCTCTGCACTATTTAGAATTGACGACTATTTTAGATTAATATCGTGATTTTTTTAGTGTCTCTAATATCACAAGAAGAGTGCAAGGTTGCAGTGAAACACCTAGTTTCAAATACACCATTTGACACGTCAATCAAGTGAGCTTGAATCAAAATCTATCAATGTTCTTTATGCTTCAAATCGATTGAATTTTTTTTCCAAATAAACCTTGAAATCATTAAACGGCTAAAACTCTAATAATCGATTTTAATTTGTGGATAAAGAGAAGTGGAAAACTGGAAAGAAAAAATAATCAAAATTTTGAAGGGTCTCAAAGAATCGATCCCGCGACCTATTTTTAGTTTGATTTCTAATGGCGACATCCAATGGTTCGTCTTTTCCTTCATACAACAAATCTAGATTAGACAGTTAACCAATGTACGGACATTGAATTTCCGACGATGAACGCAAAAAAAGCTCATGATTTGATTTACTTTGATGTCCTTGCAAAAGGGGGAGATATATCGATACTCATATAGTAAATGTGATTTTTCATTTAACTATAAGAAGTTGATTCTCAAGAGCAATTAAGTTAGTCGCTTGATTCTTATTACAAATATATAATTTCTAAAGAAAGATATATCAAGATTTCCTAAATTACATCTTCTTTGA
>JAJJWW010012168.1:0-80128 GCA_023531295.1 Papaver armeniacum
ACCACAAGTTTCATATGCCGGCCCAATCTAGACCATGATCTCCCCCTCAAAGTCAAACAATCTCGGAACAATCTATACTCTTTCACCTGTTTCCACAGTTCACTGACTGAGCGATGTTACTGCATCTCCGTACACAAACATATTCAGACAGAAGCTTTCAATTCCTCATCAGTAGTACCTTCTCTGTCTTCTCTCATCGACTTTCAATTCCATTTACCCTCACGTAGGTCGTCCTCTGCAACCTAAATAATCCACAGAAAAATGAAAAAACAGACTTCATTTTTCCAAACATAGATTCTCTCGTTTTATCAAACAAGTCATTTTCTTCTCTTCTGCATGGCCTTAAACAAGAAAGAAAACCATCACCATCTTCTTCTTCATAGTAATAGTAGTAGTGAAAGTAATTCATCTCCCAGCTCACCTTCTTGTTCACCTCGCCGTCGTCCTTCTTCCCCAAGTGCTCCACCACCTCATTACAACAACAGAACAAGGAGAAGATTCGATTTAGAAAACCCCAAAATCGAATTAGTATTAGTTTTATGGTCTTAGTTAGAAATCTCAGGTTTCTATTAGTATTGCTTATTATATCTCCAGTTTTCTTATATGTGGGAATTTTTCCGACATTGTAAATCAAGAAGTCTATCTTCTGGTTCTATTACCGTTCTCCTGAGATCTTCATCAAGCTGTTGCCTCAATCCAGTCTGATAATGCCTCTTCACTTCAGGTTTGTATCTGATTTGGGTTTTTTTATCAGATTTGTTCAATCTTGTATTCTTGTTTACACTATTAGATCTTGAGAAGTGGGGTATCTTTTAATGGTAAAATTAATGTTAATCTGAAAGCAATGTGGCCATTCTTAGTAAATAAAAGGATCTTCAGTAATTCCATTTACTCCTATTCCAAAATGGGCATTATTCTATTAGGTCTGTGAACTTTGTAGGTTCTGTCAATTTGGTGGGGATTTTACTAGTTTTTGCTGTGACATTTAATTTGGTTCGCTTCTTTACTTGTTTTCTGCCATTGAAAATTTTAATGCATATGATTTTACAGTATTTGTTTGGAAAAGAACAAAGGTCTCAATTTGAAGATGTTTTTAGGATTACTCAAGTTTTGTTCTAAGAACTGGGATTTTGTTATTAATTGAGAGAAGAAGTTTCAATTGCATTTATTCTTTAAAATAAAATCTTATGAACTTTGAATACGTTGAAGTTCTGCACTAACATGGTGTTGTACAATAATTTTACTTGGATCTGTCAGTTATTTGCTGTTCATGTTCCATGAGTTGTGGTTTTATACAATTGTCTAAAATCTTGGTTTTTTTTAATCAACAAGTTAAAGAAGCTGTGTCCCATGAATCCAGGAACTTTTACATGCATTGTATCATTTGGTCTGTGGCAATGCAATTGCATTTGAGATTATGCAGGATTGTATGGTTCCTCTTTGTTAGTTGATATAGTTTTCGATATCTGTAAATGTCACTCTTATTTGACATTGTAACTCGGACATTGTCCTCCGTATGGAAAATATGATCGCTGGGAAGAAAAGTCAGACAGCTTGTGCTGATATCCATTGGTACAACATTCTGGTATCTTCTTGTTCTGGACTTTGTTTTTTGAAGTCCCTGTTCTGTATTGTGACCTTACAAATATAACTAAACAGAATTTTCATCCTTAAGTCTGGGACATGTATCGTTGAACAGGTTTTTCTTAAATCACTAACACTAAGATGTGGACGAGCGATGCTCATATGTCTTAGTTTGTTCATATAAAGATTTTAGATGTGCGATACATACTGTTAGTAGGGAATATAAACAAAAATAGTACTTATACTTAATATCCCAAGTGCATTTATATCAATGAAACCAGTGCATACCTGAAAAGCTGTTTGAAAATCTTGACTAAACGGTCTAGCAGATTTATATCTACTTGATTCGGAGGGAGATTGGTAGTTAGGCCTAAATTTGTTTAATCTGATTCTGGAAAAAAATATTTGAAATTAGGAAAGCAGTAAACAGCCCAACATTGTCTTTCAATTGTCTGTGATGTCTAAAATACCTTGACCGAACTTTCGGGTTTGATGTCCAAACGCACAGTCACAGAGCACCAAATAGAAGTTCATAGGACTGTGTGACCCACCCTATACAAAATGTCTTATGCAGTGAATTAATTTGGTCCTCTGTAATTAGTTAACAGCTCGATTGTTTTCAGGTTTGCCCTGACGCTAGGGTTACTTAATTGTGGATGCAAATGGTGGTCTTAATCAACAACGTTCATCGGTATGTGATGATTTTCATATGAATGACATCTTTTTGGGTGAATCAGACACCTCATTAACATATTTTTTATTTGGAGTCCCACGACATGCCGTCCTAGTTGAAAACATACCTGATAAATCCATATTTATATAGAGCTAATGGTGCTTTGTCCTGTTGATATGAAATAAATGTCTTCAGTCATCTATGCCTTTGAATCTGCTAACTCTGAAGATATCCTTGTTACAAAACATTAGATGAACATGGCGCAGGTACTTTATCTACCATTTGTGTCTGTGAACTTTCTTAAAACTAGACATGTTTTGCTGGCAGATTTGGTAATGCGGTGGCTGTCGCGGGGATTTTGAATGCGGTACTTGTCATTCCTCGCTTTGAATTCCACAACATCTGGCAGGATTCAAGGTGAGTTCTTTAGTCATTATTTTTTTCCCCTTCAAAATTTAGATACCTGGTTATACAGCAAACCAAGAACTCATCTTTCTTAGTTTTCACTCTGGCCAACTATTACCCCAAAACAGAAGAAGTGAGATAGATAACATGTTAGCCTGTCTATCCAATCATATTTTTTAACTCCTGTTGGTAAGACTACAACTCTTTCCATGCACCACTTATTGATTCCTCATGCTTGCGGTAGCATTATGCTTCTGGATGACAGGGTTCATTGTTAAATTAATTGAATAAGTCGTCATAGTTCAGACACCTTGGTTCTCTGCGTAACTTATTTTTCCTGTTATAGTTTTGGTCCTCCGTCCTCTGCGTAGCCTTCAAAAGACATATTACGGCCTCTTTTATTGGGATTATGTTTTTAAGTAATTTTTTAATTAGCAAACTGGGTGTTCATTTCTAGACTAATTAATTGAAAGAAATTATGCTTGAAATTCTATTGAAATGAATCATTTAGAAGTTGTCATATGATTAAGTTTTTAATGACTGAATTGCAACAATAATTTCGTTGATTCATAACATTCCTGTTTCTGTTTATTCTTTTTCATTTCTGGATTCCTGTCAAGTAATCTGAAACTGGTCGCCTTTTAACTTTTGCTACTGATTTGTAAATGTTGTAGTGACTTTGGAGATATCTACGATACGGACCATTTCATATCCACGCTTAAGAACCATGTGACGGTGATCAGGGAGCTACCTAAGGTATTGCTGGAACAATATGATTACAACATCAGTTTTATTCTGAATATCAGAGTTAAAGCTTGGGCTCCAGTAAGCTATTATTTGGGAGAAGTCCAATCTGTCTTGCATGAAAAAGGGTATTATAACAACCCTCATTTTCAAATAAGCCCTTTCGTTGCTTCCACATCCAGTCATTCTTTTGGTTCTCATTTAGAGTTTCCTAGGTCCTATGGTTTCTCTTTTATGTATGCTCTTTCATTTCTAAATTTAAGAATGATTCTTGTAGGCCAATCTGACAATGGTTTTCATCTGATGCAGAGTTATCCGTATAGCCCCGTTTGCGAACAGATTGGCGATGGAAATTCCACCCAATTTTCAATATCTTAGATGCTTAACCAATTATAAGCGTTAAAATTTGCTGATCCCATCTCAGCGCTTGCCGAGCAGTTGGTTCGACGCATGATTGAGAAGAGCACCAAGACTGGTGGAAAGTATGTGGCAGTCCACCTTCGTTTTCGAAGAGGTAGTGATGCCTATGTTATTGGATTACCGATCAAATATTTAGTTTTATATTCTTACTTCTGCCAATTAATAGTAGGTTCCCAACTGAAACCTGATTACATATTTCTTCTATGCTCAAACCAATAGGATATGGTGGCCTTCTCATGCTGCATCTATGACGGAGGGGAGACTGAAAAAATGGAAATGGAAGCTGCTCGTGAAAAAGGGTGGAGGGACAAGTTCAAACGCAAAACTTACATCATTAGACCTGGCCTGAATCGAATCAATGGAAAATGCCCCATGACTCCCTTAGAGGTAGCTGATTAATCTTTAGCCTGTCTTGAATTTTAAGTAATATAAAGGCTCGTGGTAAAAATTATATCTCAATGTCGCCCGCCATGTCAATATTGAAGTTCAGTCCCTGGAGGCTGGATGGGTGATTACTTGAACCCTTTTGTAGGGTAAATGAAGTATTTTCTGTAGTGGAAGATTCTTCACTGCCTGGCAAATTTAATATCTATTTTTAGAACTTCAAATTTATGCTGTTTTGGTCCCCTCTTACTATTGTAACAGTCATAAATACATAGGTTTTGGCAGTTCACATACTTACACTTCCCTACTATCAAATGCATTTTTTACTTTTTTTGTTGGAAGCACAAACATAAACTACATTGACACTGTATCCTTCTTCGTTGAGTAAAATAACTTCATTATTATAATAGGTTATAACTAACTTATAGATCCTTTTTATTTGTCAGTATAGGTGGGAATGATGCTTAGGGGTATGGGTTTTGATAACAACACTTCAATATATCTGGCATCTGGCAAAATATACCAGTCCAAAAGGAATTTAGCTCCTCTACTTCAGATGTTTCCTCTTCTGCAGACCAAGGAGTCCTTGGCAACCTCAGACGAACTTGCACCATTTGAGGTGATTCTTCTTTCTACTCTTTAGTGTGTGGGGATCTTATTTCTCATTGTTCATTTCTTCTTACAGTTCAACCATAAACGGATTAATTTAAATCGCCAATTTTCTATCTAACATTTTTTTTTCACAGGGTTATGCTTCGAGGTTGGCTGCTTTGGATTACACTGTGTGCTTGTACAGTGAAGTTTTTGTGACAACTCAAGGTGGAAATTTTCCACATTTTCTAATGGGCCATCGACGCTTTCTTTATGGACATGCCAAGACCATCAAACCTGACAAAAGCAAGCTAGTTCTACTGCTACAGAACACGACTATCAGGTTATTTTTTCCTCTTCTCATCAGAGATATATACAAGTGATTAGGAAGTACAAGTGTTTTGCATGTGAGATAACACCGGTATCAGTGTTTATCACTTTTGTGTTTCCATCTTCTTCTTGACTGTATATAAATCGTTAATACTTGGAACTAATGAAACTCCTGAGGTGGTTGCTCATTGAATTAAAAACTTCAGAAGCTTAAGAAATGCTCGAATTACTTCTTTTGTAGGCATAGGAATCAAGGGTAGGATAAGAGCAAACTTTCCAGTTTTCTTGATTACTGGGATATTTCCCTTAATTATAATATAGATAGATAGATACTGTATAGATGAATATTCTACTTTTCAGGAGTACTTACATTTGGATTTATTGTATTTGATTTCACAGTTGGAACACATTTAAAGGGCAGATGGAAGCTATGCTTGCAAAAAGCAATCGTGAGGGAAAGATGCTTTTGAAAACCAGAATGGGCAGCAGAAGAACTTCAGTCTACGCGTACCCATCTGAAGAGTGCATGTGCGTGGAGGGATCTTCATA
This sequence comes from Papaver armeniacum, assembly GCA_023531295.1. Taxonomy (NCBI): domain Eukaryota; kingdom Viridiplantae; phylum Streptophyta; class Magnoliopsida; order Ranunculales; family Papaveraceae; genus Papaver; species Papaver armeniacum. The sequence goes on from JAJJWW010012168.1 coordinate 5,681, forward strand.
TTCAACTCCTGGGTAATTTCATGATGTCCAGGAACTGGATAAGTGTTACCTACCATGTAACAGACATATCACCTTCACAGTTTCTGTATTTGTGCATTCATCAGCTATTCATCAGAAGTTGCATGCTACTCTCTGACATGGGTACACTCCAAAATAGGGCTCCATATGTTCTAAGAATACGTTAACTTGCAGAGTGTCGAGAGTCATGCTGTATTAGGGCAAAGTCCTAGTGTGTGTGGCCTACAACTCGCCTCGCCTAGAGTTTTTTCTTTATTTTATTTTCCATTATCATTTTTTCTTATATTTTATGTCACTTAGGAAGACCCAGAGACCCCTGCAGAAGTGATTGTGCCCTTGGGGGGTATTGTATAGGCAAAGAGTCCAGCTGTCCAGGTATACATACTTGTAAAGTTCCAGTCTGTCGGTGCTTATGGATTTGTCAGAAATGGAAGTTCTGGTTTTCCTTATCGCATCAGGTAAAAGTCATCTAACCTCGGTGCAAGATTTTATCTAGAAAGATCATTGAATTCGTTATCGTACAACTGCCTGCTGCCTATAGAGAATGACGAATCAAGCTTACAAAATGATCCATCTTTTTGGCATTTGTAAAACTATCCAGGCTTCTAGTTCTACAATCATGCAATACATGGGATATCCAAAGTTAGTTGCGTACTGGCGAGGAGGAGTTGTATCTCTTCTTTTCTCTTTGGATGATATTTACTAGACCTACAGGTTAGCACCCCTAAGCAAAAAGTGTGATTTGCAAAGTTCCTTAACTACAGGTTAGCACCCCTAAGCCTAAAACCCAAGAAAGGAGCTTTGCAACCACTGCCTATGCCATTGCCTATAGGTGACCACAAGTGCGATTTTTCATATTCAAATGAGTACTTTGTCTTTTTGAAAAGCAGAAAAGCGAAATATGATAAAGAACACAAACTTTTGAAAAATGGTATTTGTTCTTTGATTTTGAAAAAGGAACCGGGGGACCAATATCATCTCAGTGAGAGTAATGTGTGAGTATTTCTTCTCTTAAAAGCGGTTGGCATACCTGTGTTCCTAATTATGTTAAGCAACAAACGCAACTCCGTGCAATCATTCGCTCCAACTCAATACACTCATACTGCTTTTTGTAACGAAAACCCTACGTATATAAACTAGTTTCCTATTCACTTTTATGTGAGGACAGTAGTTGTGTGATGAGTGTTATACGGCGACAATGGTAGAGTTATAAATAGCCAAATTAATTATGCAGGAACGTGACAAATATGCATAGAAAATGATAGAATACACGCTACTTAATCTATGTAACATAAAAATGCATCGACTCTCTATTATCGTCCGTAAATTTGATGACTTAACAAGTGGGATAATTTCAACAGTAGATTTGTATTTTTCCTTTTGTCATCGAGTTACTGATTGGAAAAATTAACACGAGTACACGACCAAACAAATAGATCTCAGAGAATTGACAGGACAAAATACGACCATATGTATAATATCTTCTACTTCTTAATTGGAATCTGAAAGAGATCGGACGTATAGAAGAATACACACTCAATTAATTAATAAACGTACGTTGCACCTATGTTTCCTCTGATTGGCTACATGCATGGTACCGCGAGTCTGACAAAGGCCCGCATAACCGACCAGCAGCTTTCTTTTTTGGCCGAATAAGTTGTCGCTGATAGTTCTGGCTCAGCAGCGGGAGCGTCGTGATAAAGTGGCCTTGTAAATAAACCTTCGGTAAATATACACTGCAGTGTATACATGCTAATCAATCCCATTCTATACTTTTAACTGTTAGCCTTTCTTGTCTCCTTAATGGATTGGGTATATCTCTTTACGAACAACTTGCATTATTACATTGAGTTGTTGAATTGTGATAACACAAAAAAGCATGTTGTGTGGTGGGTCAGCCCGCTCGTGCATTGCATGAGAGTGAGGGTCCAGAAACCATAAGAAAACTGATATATATCACAGAGAAAGCAGATCATGACCAGTATACTGCTTCTTATAGTTGGAGCTAGCAGTAGTAGTGATATTTGCAGAAGATAGATTCAGATTCTCATTCCATTACCTGCATCACCAGTACTTTATCCCTCCTCTCTTTCTCTGGCTAGTAGTACTCATTCTTTCTCTCAGACATATGCAAGTTATCTGATTAAGACCAGATATAATTTGTAATACAGAAATGACATCCGAGAAAGTTGAGACAGTCATTGCAGGTAACTATGTCGAGATGGAACGCGAAGAAGATGATGCCTCCGCAAGTGGCCGTGCTAGTAGAAGCAAATTTTCCAACTTCTTATGGAATGGTGGTTCAGTTTATGATGCTTGGTTTAGCTGTGCTTCTAACCAGGTTTAGACAGACATCTGTCTCTTTAATAATCTACTGTCTCTAATTTATAGCTGTTGAAATTTATACTTAAATTACTCTGATCTTGTGTTGTGTAGGTTGCTCAAGTCCTGTTGACGTTGCCGTATTCATTTTCACAACTAGGAATGGCATCAGGGATTGTTTTTCAACTGTTTTATGGGTTAATGGGAAGTTGGACTGCTTATCTTATAAGCATACTGTACGTTGAATACCGTACTAGGAAAGAAAGAGAGAAGGTGGATTTCAGAAACCATGTCATCCAGGTACATACACATTCTTAAACTCTCCTTATTAGCTAGATTCAGTTGTTCTAGTGTTTTTCTTAAATTTGATAGTATCACTTGATTATGTCAGTGGTTTGAAGTACTTGATGGGTTACTGGGGAAAAACTGGAGAAATGCAGGATTGTTTTTCAACTGCACTTTCCTGCTCTTTGGATCAGTTATTCAGCTCATTGCTTGTGCAAGGTTGAGTTCTTCAGAGAATATGCACATCACTTCATTATTTGCTTTGATATTTCTGTTTTATTATATATTAAAAGAGTCTGATTCGTGATAAGATGTGTCGGCTTATTCAATCTATTCTTTATATTATTATGCAGTAATATTTACTACATCAATGACAATCTCGACAAAAGAACTTGGACATACATATTTGGAGCTTGTTGTGCTACAACTGTTTTTGTTCCTTCCTTCCATAACTACAGAGTTTGGTCTTTTCTGGGCCTTGTGATGACAACTTACACTGCATGGTATCTGACCATTGCATCCCTACTCCATGGACAGGTATATAATATATAATAAACATTCTCATAAATTAATAGCATGAAAATATATTTCAGAAGAGACATGACAACACATGTTGTTATCTGTTTGTCTGCTCATACGATGTAATTCTTTTGTTACTGCAGTATATATCATGATGTTAATTTCTTCTTTGAATTTTTTTTTCTTATTTTTTGAAGACTGAAGGAGTGGTGCATTCTGGCCCTGCAAAAATGGTTCTTTATTTTACTGGAGCCACCAATATTTTATACACCTTCGGTGGACATGCTGTTACAGTGTAAGAACTTACCACCACTTGAAAGTGTTTGGAGAAAATGAAGCAAGTTTTATTCTACTATAAAGGGAAAAAGTGGAAGAAAAATAAATAAATCTCGCTTTAGATCTTTTATATGAATCAAGTTGAAATCACATTTGAGTAGGCCTGAATCGGTTAGTTGTGTTCAAAACCGTTTATAGTTCATTTAAAACCGTAACCAAACTCAATAGTATTCAGTTATTTTTTGGATTCGGTTCGGTTATTTTTCGGTTCGGTTCGGTTTTAACCATAAATTTTTAAAAAAAAAAAACCCTAGAAATTGATAAAAAAAATCAATCAAAGAGAAAACAACTTACTAGATTAGAGGTGGTGGTACTCTTAAGTCTTGAATCTCGATGGAGGTGGAGGAATGGAGAGAGGAAGAAGAAGAAATGAAATGGCCGCGAGAAATAGTTTAGGGTTTAGAAAACCCAATTTTTAGACTTAGGATTAATCTAATAAAAATAAATGCCTATAATAATCGGTTATCGGTTTCGGTTAGGGTATAGTAGTGGAATTAGCCGAAAATATCCAACTTAATAAAATTACCGTTGATCAGTTCGGTTCATTAGTGCGGTTATGGACGTTTTCAATTGCTTTAGATTTCTTTATATATATATACACCTTTGAAAACCTTTTTCATTGTTTAAATTATGTGAATTAAATTCCCTTTTATTGATCATTACTATAGGGAAATAATGCATGCTATGTGGAAGCCACAAAAGTTCAAGATGATATACCTAATTGCGACACTATACGTGCTCACACTCACTCTGCCGTCGGCAATTTCGGTGTACTGGGCATTTGGAGATGCGCTATTAACTCATTCTAATGCATTCGCTTTGCTCCCAAAGTCGGGATTTAGAGATGTTGCTGTTGTTCTCATGCTCATTCATCAGGTAACTAAATAATTAGTTTCAACTTCAACATGTTTACTATATTATCTTATATTTAAACCTACTCAAATCAGTGTATAACTCTTATGTTCATGTTTGATGCAGTTCATAACGTTCGGATTCGCCTGTACTCCATTATATTTTGTGTGGGAGAAATTCATCGGGATACACGAGGTTAAGAGTATATTTAAAAGAGCTCTCGCTAGACTTCCGGTAGTGATACCTATATGGTTCTTGGCTATAATATTTCCATTTTTCGGACCTATCAACTCGGCTGTGGGAGCTCTCCTAGTTAGCTTCACTGTCTACATAATTCCAGCCTTAGCTCATATGCTAACCTTTGTTTCTCCAGCAGCACGAGAGGTACAAAATTATACAAGTCCTCGACTAATAATACATGAAGTATATTATACATACGTGCACTTATATCTGACTTTCATTTATTTTGCCCTTGTGCAACAGAATGTAGGTAGAGAGACCACCAAAATACATAGGAGGATGGACAGGAATTTTCTCTTTGAATGTATTTGTGGTGTGCTGGGTTCTGGTGGTTGGGTTTGGATTTGGAGGATGGGCAAGTATGCTCAACTTCATAAACCAAATTAACACTTTTGGTCTCTTCACCAAATGCTATCAGTGCCCACCTCATAAAAACTAAGTAAAAGTTGGTAGTTATTGAGTTCCTTCATCATTACTACTACTACTACCAAAGTTTGAGATCTACCAAAGAAAGAAAAAATAGTAATAGGTGTAGAAGCATATGTAAAGGGTTTGGCTTTAATCTTTTCCTCTCTTTTTTCTTCTTCTAACTTTTGTGTGGTTACATTATTATATAAACCCACCACCTTCTTCTTCTTTTTTTCTTCATTGAAGGAAACAAACCCCCTTTGTTTTGTGAGGGTTTTATTCCCTTTAGTTCAAGCTTAGTTTGATTTGTGTATGTGGTTATCAAGAAACATTGTTGTACTATTATTAGATTGATTGATCGATTGATGGTAATAATTTTTGAAGGCTATTATTGGGGCGTCACATTCCATTAGAGGGGCGTCACCTAATAGGACAAAAACTAGTCGCGTAAGTAATTTCAAAAATCCCTTATCTCAAATAATTGTGTAATGACTAAACAACCCTTCACTAGTCCAGAAAGGGCTATTAATCACGTTTTTAAATGACATATTAATTATGTGATTAGAGTATTACAAATAAATTCTGTCATATAACATGAAAATAGTTGGGTCCACCATTTAACGCCAATAAACTGTTATTTTTGAACGTGATAAATTACTAGGTGTGTGATTTAATGATGAACCATTAAATCATGGAATAAATTCGACATATATTTTAAATTTTAATACGCCCGACATTAGTTTTCTTTTACGCGCCCAAAAGTGACTAGCCAACTTTGTAATGCCATGTTTCTATGAGTACGAAAAGAATTAGCTAGCCAACATGCGGGCTCATTTGCCATAAATCTTTTGCTAGATATAGGTTTTGTTCGAAAAAAACCCATTCTCCACGTTCATAACCGAATCGCATAGGTTTGGAGGATAGACTCTTCTCTTATCTTCTCTTCGTCTAGGGTTTTAGGATCTCTTGTCTATCTTTCTCACCGGGAACCAACTGCTCTTGAAGATAAAGGGTGAAATGGAGAGAAACAACACATAACTTAGGTATTTGACATCCATATTTCGGTGTTTTTCTATCGATTTCGTTTTTTTTTTTTACTTAACCTAATTTTATCCCCTTTTCGATATCGTTGATGCCATAGTTGTTATGTGAAGATTCAAAGCTATTATTGAAGATTCGTAGCTTGTATTTGGAAGAGATGGAAGTAATAGAGAAGATCTGTGTTTTGGTTCGTCCTCTCTCTCTCTTAGGGTTTCTTCAAATCAGGTTCTCTTTTTTCTGTTCATTCATATATATTTATGTTTCGATTTTTTTTTTGTTTTTTGTTTTTCATTTCGGTTTGTAAGAAGATCAGTGCCGCCCTGCATCTAAAGGTATAATTATACCAGATTTAAGGGTTTTTGATAGTTTGTTAATTTGGATGTTGATTTGTGTGCTGGGTTTACAATATAATTAAGTTGTGAGTGTGTTTGTGCTTTCATTTTCGTATTTAATAGTTTTCTTGTGCATTTGTAGGATGTTTGCAATTTCTTGGTACAAAGAAAGGAATTTGGCATGGGATTATTCGAAGATTGGCTCTTGAATGCGTATTTGTTGTGCTAATGACTAGAGATGAAAAAATAGGATCAATTACGGTATCATTGCTTGTCAAATATGGGTTGGGAATGTCTTTTTATACCGACTTGATGTTCAAGATCAATGTAGTGTTGTTTCCTTAGCTAAATATGTCAAAATCCAATTTGGGAGGCTTGATATCTTGGTAAGTATTTCTTTTGAATATGCCTTAAATTTTGAAAGCATTAGACCAACTTTTGAGATTTAACAATTTAAATATTCCTTAATTGTTCTGGTTGCTCTCGTATGAGGACTATAGTTCTTGTGGCTAATATCAATTGCTTGTCATGAAGTTGCGAATCTGAGAAGGATGACCTAAAGGCACGGGCTTTGGAAGCTGCCAACGCAGTCCAAGTACATATAGATTTTTGTGATTATCTTTAGTTATAACATGACAGATCAATATCGACCAACTGATTACTGATTTAGTATGTATCTTCCTCATTGTTCCACTGATTTGATGTTCAAGTTTGTCTCGCAAAATGGTCGGAGTAAATTTTATTAACGAGCTTATCAATTTCCTCACATTTCGAGTATCTCCAGTTTCAAGTTTATGTTAACCATCCCCAGATAAGTATCTAAGTATGGTTCCTAACACATAATTAGTTTCCTTAATTTTGAAGTTTCAATATCTTAGATGAAGCATTTTTGTTTTTAACTTGGTTGAAAGTTTACAGTTCAAGATTACCGAAACCCTTAGTAGTAGATTAAAAGTTTTGGAAAGTTGTATCTGCGTTAAAGGGTTTCATTTGATTGAGTGAAGACGAAACCGTCTCGAGTGGAAGTCTGTTGGTGTCCTTGTCTTCAAAATGCCATGAATGCGACCCAAGCTATCAAAGAGGGGATAGCTGACTTTATAAAGGTGTTGTTGGGCATTCCATACTTGAACTACCTTTTTGTTTTACTTTTGGGTCACACTTAGTATATTGTCTAGTAGGCATGGGAGAAATAGCAAGGTCATAAAGCTAAACCGGCGCAGTGCATTCTGTATTCGGTGTGATCACCAGCAGACGAGGGATGGATTAAGGAATCTTTTGCAGACCATGTTGGGAAAATCTAACAGTCTCGAAGTAGCAACATGTATCTGGATGTAGCTTTACGTATCTAACTTCTTCTACATCAGGTCAGTGCTAGTTCTATTATATTTTCCATTAGCCATTTTTTTCCTCTATCGCCCTTTCCGGCTCCTCCTTATTTTTGTATCTACTCATACTTGATGTTTTAACCTTGTTATTCATATGAATTGTCATACACACCTTATGAGATGCTTTCGAGTTGTTTTAGTTGAATGCTCTAGAGAATTTGGCCCCCGGTGAGCTACTAAGTCTCTCTATCTCATTTTTTGCTTACATCTTCTCGTGATTTACCATTTCACTTAAGTCCCTATCAACATATTTATCAAGAGTTATTTCGAATAGTCGTATTTTACAATGGCTTGCTCTACTTTATTTTCTTTTGATGCTTAAGATTTAGTGCCTTCTTCGATAGGATGGTTGACCATGCGATAGAGTCATTTATGGCAGGAGAAATCGGTAAATGCTCTAACATGAAGTGTGTCATATCCGGGAAGAATCATCATTGATGAAGTTTTTATGAAAACTGATTGGGGTACTTGGAGAGCTCCAAATTGGATGAAAGGCCCGAGTGGCGGTGTACATTGGTTTTGAAGGAGAACTTGTATCATGTAAAACATAGTCAGCCAGGACTACCAATCCACCTACTAGAATTACTTATAGGAGAACTTGTATCTCTAGTCTGTAGGAGAGACCTAACTAAAATGCGAGATCAACGAAGTTCGGTAGATTGAATGTTTCAGTTCATATTTTCCAAGTGTGATTTTGAGCTACAAAGGCATTTATCCTTTTTTTTATTGTCATGTAAAAGCTGAATTCAACTTTTAAATACAATGTATATCTCGATTTCGAGATTCCATTAGAGACTCGGTACCAAATTTAGCTTTAGTTGATTCGTAAATACAAATTCAAAAAAATAAATAAATACGAAATATTTGTTAAATGCAATTTATATTTATATCAATATTTTTAATACAAATTCAAAAAAAAATATAATCGGAAAATGCAATTTATATTGATATTAATTTTATATATATGACAAAAACACACCGTCATTCTAAATAACAAACCATTATTGTTATTTTTAATAACAAATTATGTTTGTCATTCTTAATAACAAACCGGTACGTGATTTTAAATAACGGTTTTTATTTGTCATTTACAAAGAGTCACACCAAATTTATAACGGTTCGAGTAACGGATGAAAACCGTGATAAATCATGTTTTATATGAGACTTCATTAGTCATTTATAGCCTCTTCTGGACTAGTGCTTGTTTGGCTTTAGTTTAATTAATTAAACCTAGCTCGTCCTAAATTACGCCCGGAAAATCAACTAAACCTAGGCGTAAAATTGGAATTACGCCCTGAAATCAATCGAACCTAGGCGTAAAATTGGAATTACGCCTGGAAAACAACTAACTAAACCTAGGAGTAAAATTGAATTACGCCTGGAAAACAACTAACTAAACCTAGGCGTAAAATTGGAATTACGCCTGGAAAACAACTAACTAAACCTAGGCGTAAAATTGGAATTACGCCTGGAAATCAACTAAACCTAGGCGTAAAATTGGAATTACGCCTGGAAATCAACTAAACCTAGGCGTAAATTGGAATTACACCTGAAAATCAACTAAACCTAGACGTAAACGACATGCAAATCAAAGTTTACGCTTGAATTGAACTAAACCTAGGCGTAAGTTCTTCAAAAACTAAATTACGATTGAAAAATCTGTCAGTACCCGTAGTAACACTAGCGAAAGTAAATAAAATCCTAATTTTACTTCGATTTCATTCGATTTAAGCACAAAAACGGGTACAAAAAGATGGGTTTGTTTGATTATTACCTTACATACACCATGGGTTGTTGTTGAGGAGTTTGAAAACATGATTCTTCAATTGATTGAATGGAATTGGAATGAGTTGAGGATGAAGTTGAGGTTGATTGAGTTGTTGATTACCATCATTAGGATCAGTTTGCTTCTTTCTCATCTATTTTTAGTAGTTTTAATTGAAGGGTAATTTTGACAAATTGCTATGAAATCAGAATCTCTATATTAAGGAAATGTGGTGGTTATGATTGGGACAAAGGTGACCGTGGGATCGACGATCCTGTGGCCTTGATATATCGTTGGCGAGGGATATTTCCGTGTGCGTCCGATCGGACATATAATTTTTTGGACGGCGTGGATGATGCCCTGGCCTCACCAAAAATCCCTAACCTAACGCGACAGTCTCTTTCTCATAAAACTTACTTTGAGCTAACAGATCCTTCTTCTTTGTTTCTCAATCGTATCTCCATGTTCTTCATCTTCTCAAGCGAGATATCAAAAAAGCAGTACGGCGTATTCTTCTATATAAGAAACCTGGTAGTTATCTCCCTTTTCTCATGATCGATAGATTGAAATTTCTGTAATTTCTATTAAATTTTTGATCTAATGGATTGAAATTTACGTAATTTCTATTAAATTTTTGATCTAATGGATTGAAATTTACGTAATTTCTATTAAATTTTTGATCTTATTAGTTTAGTATGGTTCCATTGTTATGATTCATTGAAATCAAACCTGATATTTCGGTACCAATTGGGTTCATTGTTGTTTTGATTTATAGGGTCAATTGCGTGACCATGCCCGCAATTGATTCTACTTCTGCAGACAATAGGTCTCTTAGCATTAAGTTTCTTGAATCGATATAAAAAAACCAACCTTATTAGGATTGTTTTCCAATTTCAATTGGACAAATTATTGTCACAAATTTGTTTGATTTAATCAATTGAATTGTTTGATTTAATCAATTGAAGTTTGTTTTACTCTTCTTCATGCGAGAATAAAAACGAATCACTTTGGATTTGGATTCATGACTATGGGATTTTGATACCATCGAAAATTCAAGTTAAGAATCTGTTGTCACTCTTCCTTCTTCATCTTGAGAAGAAGTTTGTAATGGAAGCGGTGGTGATCGGTAGTCACAAAAGATGGAGGTGAAGAAGATGTTTGTAAACGGAGGTGGTGACGATGAGTCACCGACGGATGTCTGCTACCTTGCTGAAGAAGAAGAAAAACAAGAGAAGCAAAATAAGGAGGAGGACCAAAAAAGGTACCATTACATTGCTATTTATTGTATGGATAAAGTACCCTAATTGTTCTATGACCACTTACAAAATTTGCTCGAATGATCCTTAAATTTCTGAAATTTGGAATATGAATTTGCTCAATCGATCGTTAATGGTGGAACCCTTTGTTCTTAAATTTACCAAATTATTAATGTTCGTTAATGTAGGAACCCTTTGTTCTGAAATTTATGATTCCGAATCAACAAGTTCAATGGAGAAATTTCTAGGAATTTTGGTTCCCTTCAAGAACTTTAGTATCTTTAGTTAGCTTAGAAATTGGTAGGAGGAACATTACCTTCAACATTAGCAAATTGTACTTCGTTAATGCACTTGAACAAATTTCATCACTGACCTTGATGAATGGGAGTCCCTAGCATATGTTTGAGTGGCTATTGCCCTACTGTCCACGACATTGGTTTCCAATTATTACCATAGAAAAAAAGAAAACAAATAAAAGTAAAAAACAAGAATTCAGAGCCGTTGTCAACTTTGCACTAGCTTACCAAAGATTCGGCAGGTCGTCACTGATACCATTTTATAAGTAGCTACATGGATTTGTTTGAAGCGTCATGATTACCATCTTTTAAGTAGTTACGTGCAGGAAACATAGTTAGCTAATGATTAGATACAAATTAGATAAATTTTTTTTTCAAAACTCTCCTTTGCTTTCGCATATACATGTATATTATTTAGTTAGATGTGTAACTTAAACATGGTTAAAAAAGGACCAGATAACCTCTATTTTCTATACTGTGTATCATAACATGTGGTAGATTATGCCCTGGACTTAACACGATTCAGAAGATTGTATATGGAGGTAAGGATATGGCGTTATTTTGTAAATTGAAAGGAGAAAAGTATTCGTCTTGGATATAATTAGTGCACAATTCTTTGTATGTGCATGATTGGTTTATTGTCTCCAATTCACAAGAGAATCGTCATATGTAGGGTGGATACAGAGGTTTTTATGCTCAAAATACAGTTCCACTGACCCCAAAGGTTGTAAATGAAAAAAAGCGAGAAGACTATCCTTGGTACAGCAAGAGGTGACCATCATACCTCAAAGATAGTTGACAGCATTCAGGAGTGGGACCTTAACCAGGTACAGAGATATAAATGTATATTGCTTACAAATTAAGGTTTTTTAATTCGACCTATGAATGATTTCACTGTATGTTACTATGTTTGATTAATTTAGGGCTTGATTACTAAGCGGATTTGTTTTAACATGGGATTGTTGATTGGCTTTCTACCAATTTTAGGAGCACGCGTCTGAGTCACGCAAATAAGCTGTTCTCAAAGCTTTGGTAGGGGCGAGAGATTTAATTGTCAACATCATATGTTATAGCGCAAGATGGGAGATGAAGCCAGTGTCCGGTAGGTTCTTTTTAGATAAAACCTTTTTCACTTGAAAAGATAGATAAAATAAACTTGAAGATTAGCTTTTTAGCTCAAAATAGGTGCTGATCTCTGTTCTCAATGCGAAGATTTGGAAACAGGCCATCTGCCTACGAAACCAGGAAGTTTCAGATTCACCGGCTATTGAAGGAAAATCTCAATTATAATACTCTTTTTTTTTTCAAACTGCAGATTGAACACATACAAAGCTTCTGAAACTATTATAGTACCTCTTTGGTGGTGAGAGATCAGCATTTCAGAAGCAGACATGGTGGTGAGAGATCGATTAATTGATTACAATCTTCATGTTTACGATTTGTAAATTTGATTTTATAATCTCTGGTGGAATCGTAGATTCCGTTTGCAGCTTTTGGGTTTAGGTTAACCATTGAAAAAGAAGAAAAAAAAAGTTGAAGCAATGAATTGGGTTAACAGACTTCTGTGGCGTCTGAATTTCCTACACTGTTCTTTGAGGTAAGCTTAATTGTTTGCAAAATTTCTTTTGTGTTTGCTATTTAAATTGGTTTTGTGCTTTTGTGTTTACATGTAAACAAGAAGGTTTATGTTTTTATGCAGGATTTCCCATACAGGCTTCTTGAGCATAAAATAGATGGAAATTCCAAGCTAACATTGCGGACAACCAAAAACGTTCGTTTGAGGGATAAATCCGAATGCCCATTCCCTAATACGGAGGTGATGTTTTATCCATCTTCTTCTCTCTTTGATTTTTCTGTTGTGCTTCCTTTCTTTTTCTAGGGTTTCATTTTCTAATTTAGTTTTTGTTGATTTAATGAGTCGATTTTCTTAGTAGTTGTTTACTGATGGGAGTGATCTAAAGGTGCTTTACGAATGTGCAGGTTGTTTGGGGTATATCTGTTGTTCCAGAGAGTAATGTGCTTTACAAAGGTGCTTTTCTTAGTAGTTTTTGTTGCTTCACGAATAGCGGAGTGATCTTTATCCCACGAAACCTGAGGCAGCTCCTGTTAAGGAGGAATAATTTGGTAGTGCCGTGGTCTGCGTGGACGCCTTGGAGCCGGAGATTACGACACCCAAAGAGGTTCTTGAAAACTTCAAAATTCGCATTCTCACAATAGTTATTATGTGGGCGATCTTTAGAAAATGTAGACGGGTTTAATAAAAGTAGGATGTGGTTTGATTGTTCATGTTTATCTAGGCTCTAAATGATGACAAGCTCGACAGGGAGGAACTTATTGCCTATATTGATAAGATAAGAAAAGGAAGAGAAACAAATGGGTACTTTATCAAGTCTCTTGCGATAGAAATAAAGATGTTTAAATCCGTCTATTGGATATCATGCGGAGTAATTTTTTTGTCTTTCTCTTACAAGTATATTGTGTGATTGCGAGTATATTATCTCATTGGTGAGGAGAACCAACTTGAGCAATGGAAAGGAATGAATGAGTGAGTGTTATTTTGTAGTGACATTCCCTTTACAGCAAGAAGAGTGTTATTTGCGTTTACAGAAGCAAGTAAAGGGGTAATTTGAACAATGGGTTGAAACCTTTGTTCATCATCTTCATGCTTGGTATTTGTTTTTCGGATAAGTTTGGTTTTGATTAGTGTTTTTGATTAACCGATTATATTTGCTATTTTGGATAAGTTTTAATTGGGGGTTTTTGATTAGTCAATGCTGAGGAAGGGAAAATCAATGGAGATAGGCAATGACTCTGGCAGAAGGGAAAATCAATGGGTTTTTGAACTAGAGGTTGTGAGTTGTGAATGTTATAGCTAGATCGGTAGTTGTGATGGATGTTTTAGATGGCTTTCATCTATTATTTTGTTAATGAACTTAATAATACTAAAATTGTAGGTCGACTAACTATCGGAACGATTCCTAAACAATCCGTCCTTTTTTTGTTGTTTACTTTTTAATCTTATTCACAAAGAAGGGTTCGTATTATTCGTCATCTAACCACGAAGAATCTGCAACTCCTCAATTATGCCGCAACTTCTCAATTCACCGTCAGTAAACCTAGGGTGTGATTGTTGAGTTTATGGCATGATATTAGTCCGAGAAAACATGGCGAGAGATGTTTTCATGGCTAAAATAGTGATTTATTGAAGACCTGTTGGTCTTTGTCATTTTGATTTTGTTGAATATGGGATTGGTTCAAGAGTCACAAGAACGATTAGTGAGTGCTGGCTGGTGTCTTTGAGTGATTAAAGTGACACACTCTTGTTGGTTTATCCCGAGAAGGGAATACGCGCATTCTTTGGTGGAATCGGGAGTTGCGGACAGAGTTGGTGATGGATCTGCGCGGGTGTTTGCGGTGGCGACGAGAATAGGGCTTGGTAGCGGAGGAAAATGAGAATCGGGAAGGCATTGCTATAAAAACTTGAAGGTGCGATTTGAATTGAAGTTGGCTATGAAGATGGATAGGAGTGGTTGAGTTGGTTTTGTAAAACAAAGAAAAAACGAGTTTGATAGTGGTGCTTTGCACGTAACCTTTAAATCACGGTTTTTATAAGTCAAGAGTATCATTCTTTTGGTTTCATCTCTTTATTAAAAGACCAACAAATGGTCTTACGTAGATGATTTAAAGGATGATTTTTAACAAATATATTAATGAGAATCAACAACGGTGATCGAGGAGATGGTGGATCCACCGATGGACATCAAAGAGCATCCCGATAAGTACGAATACGTGCTCCCCTGCACGGGGCATTTCTACTCGGATAGATACAACGCTCAAGTTGAAAATACCAACGTGCATGCGTGAAAGAACTTAATTGGGAAAAGAGAGGAATGTCAAGTACTTGAGTAAGGAAAGAGATGATGAGGTCAAAGGGTCCAAAACAAGTTTTACACTTGAACTGATGAAGATACGACGAGATATCACTTGATCGGAATTAGTATGGCAGTCTTATTGTTACTATTAAGAAGATTGTTCCTCTAGCGATGAACCCAAGGAAATCGAAGGTGGTCCGCAGCCATTGGATGAGTGTCGGCGTTGATTTACAATTCCCTCCTACTCAAGTGTCTCATATTTTGGCCGACATGTACTTGGAGGCAATTGATACGGACGATTGACATGTGTCTGGATGATATAGCCAGCAAGTACTTTGATGGTAAAAAATGGCCATGTGACGGTGTGAGGTTAGTCTTATTATCTCGCTTTAAGTCTCTCTGCCTTTGAAGTTACATTTGTTCTTGAATCTTTAAAATTTTCATCAATGCATTGAGCAACTCTGATGATTTTGTGAAGACTATTCAATGAATTGGTTTGGCAAAATAGATTATTTATTTTAAAACTTTGGGTTTTATAAGATTTTATACAAGTTCAAGTACATTGTTTGGCATTTGGTTCTCTGCAAGTACTTTTTCTTACAAAGTTTGCTTATTCTATTGGTTTATTTGTCTATGTTGAAGTAGTAGTGCCTTGAGACAGAGAAGTATGTGAAAATCGGTGCGGTGGCTTTGAGTATAGATGACTAGAGAACAACAAGACAGTAACATGGTGGAGAAGGGTGCTGTGATATTTGCCAAGGTAGGAACGTGAGAAGATGGAGTAACGGCGAGAATGGTTGAAATGATTAATGAGAGTGGTGATCTCTCAAGGCCTAACTTTTCCCTGAATGTAAGTTATGCAGTCATTTGTAACAGATCCTTCTACGTCCGATTGTTGCTCTTTAAAAATTGTTGTGTTATGTGCGAGTATGATAAGCTTCGATGTGCAAATGTCTCTATTTGGTAAAAATAGAGGTGCTTGTTTGTACAATATGTATATATGTGTAGGATCTTTTCTCATTGCTTCTTTTCTCCAAAGCAATGAAATTGGGATGTTGTTTTCTCCTACAAAGGTGATGTACTAAAAATGAATTTTGTGGTTTTGCGGCACCCGCAGATTTAGGTTTCCATGTGTGTGTTGGTAGGCGAGAGGCAACTTCCCGAGTGGTATACTTAGAAAGGTAACATTTTTTCTCGGTAGGTAATGCTATCTAAACTGTTCTCCTTATGTTGTAAACAAAGAATAATGTTTTTTGATATTTATTCTCATTTGGAGTCGACATCCTTTTGATATGTAATAAGTTTATCCCGTATCTCGCTTCTTAACACGGACGTGAATTCCTTCCTCATTTGATATATTTGTGTTTCTAAAGAATAATATTCGAAAGAAGGTATGGATGTTTCGTAAGAGTTTGTTGCTTTAAGTTAATAAGGTTGGATTCATAGATAATCATGTTGTTATCTCCTTCGAAAAAGCACTAAAGTTATTTTTTACGGTGGTTTCTACCATTGGCGTTGCAATTCTCTTGCTATGGTAAGGTATGTTTTTGTTTTTCGTCCAAGTTGAATTTCGTTTTGGTTTTAAATTTATTTCATGCTTCATGGACGTTTTTGAAACTCCTAAAATCATTGCATTAGGTCTGTTGTTCACATATAAATCCTTTAAGGTGATAATGGTTGCCCTAATCTGAGGTACTCTATCGATTTGATTTCTGTTGATTTCTCTTTGCTTTTTCTTTATACTCCGGTGATAATACAGGACATGGATTTGCTATTGATTTTATTCATTTTTTCTTTGTAGTACTTCCCGTGAAATAGATGCGAAGATTTGGTTTAGTTCTTGAACAGAATATTGATTATCGAATCAAAGCAGAATGAAATCAACTTTTCGCCTTAGCGACTCGGGATTAAATTAATTACACCGAAGATGTAACACTTACATACACACAGGTATTGTTTTTTGCAAAGGCTGTTGATTAATTGTGATTATCTCTAATCGGGAAAAATTCCTCCTTTATTAGTTTTCGGCCTTCAATTGGTTTACCTGTGATTTTTTTGTTTTGGGTTTTCAAGGGGTTTGATTTATAACATAAATATTTCATGATACCGAAATTAGGTTCGTCACGATAGGCACAAGAACTATAATTGTAATTGATTGTAAATGTTTGCAACAACTTAACTAAAGATATGTACAAGGTCACCCCATCTAATATCATGGCTAACAGTGGGTGGTATGGTAGTACTAAGCCTGTTGTGGGTGCAAGTATGATGACTAATTGTTTGGTCGTGCATATATTTTGCATAAGTAGTTTTTTGCACATGTCAACGGTAGAATTTGTCCTAACGGCTATAAGAATTTAGTCCAAATCATATTATCGAATGACTTGCATGAATCAAAGTATCTTGACAAAGCCGCAAATTATGAACAGACTATGTTGTTTATTGATACTCTTTTATGCTACTTGGTTAGATACTCATGAACGTATACAAAAGTGTTTTGTTCATCAACGTGAAGAAATAATGTAGAGATGATTGCCTCACGATGCGGTACTCACAATGTTTTGATGTGTGGACTATCCAAGAAAGGGATGCTTCAACTGCTATCAAAAACAAAGGCGACAATAATCCGAGTTTGTCTTCGTGCACGTCTTCTTCTATGTAAGAAACCCGGTGGTTCTCCTTTTGGCTCGTGGATTCATATCACTCTGGGATTACGATTTGAAAGGAAAGTTGAGATTAATGGATTCTTACTTATTTTGAATTTCTATTTTGTTTGCTTCTTTGCGATTGGAATTAGGAAAAAAAAATATGTTCATATTGATTGTGGTAGAACTGAGATAGGAATGAGCAGTCAAACTGTCATCAAGGGACCCTCTGATGAACTTATCAGATAGACTAGCTAGGAAACATGATTTGTAAATACTTCCACTTTAATATGACCAGGTGAATGCTCATGATCTTATTTTAAGAACAAATAATTATACTTGCTTGCTAAGTTTTTCAAATTCGAGTACATTGTCATTAACATACGTTTATTAACCCGATACTTGCTTACAATTACTCCACGACTAATGAGGTGCAAGCATGTATGAGTTCTTTTTACGGCAGTTGTCTAAACGAGTGTTGTCGCAATCTTTTTTCCTGAGTTTGGTGAGGTTATACACGAGATTGAAATGGTTCGAGTGTTAGCATTTATAATTTAGATCAAGTGTTCCAAATGCGATGCAAGAGTCTGTTCAACCATGACCCCATGAGAAACTTCAGGTGTTATGCGACCATACATGAATACTTTGGAAGTTAAAAAAAATGCATGTGTATTGATTTTAGAACCCATCTAAAGGGTTACTATACCTTAATACCAAATATTGCGGACCCCAAAAAGAAAAACAACAACAACCAAATATTAATCTAAAAGGGTCTTGGTCGGGTTGTAGGTCCCGCGACTTAAATTTATATATCCGATTTTAAATTTTCTCCATGATCCCGACATCGGCTACTATGATCCAACTAATTAAACACGCTATTGTGATCCGACTAACTAAGACACTATAATATAACACGACCAA
Source organism: Papaver armeniacum (assembly GCA_023531295.1). Taxonomy (NCBI): domain Eukaryota; kingdom Viridiplantae; phylum Streptophyta; class Magnoliopsida; order Ranunculales; family Papaveraceae; genus Papaver; species Papaver armeniacum. Next base: position 24,174 of record JAJJWW010012168.1, read on the forward strand.
CTAAATATTAGGACCGTTCTGCTATATCCTGACTAACTAAATATACTCTCGGCTATTATGACATGACCAACTAACACACTAATTTTAATATGGACACTGTAGCTACCTTTAAATTTTATCCACCTAAGGCCCTATCGGAGCTACTATGAAACAACTATCAGGCTACTATGAAACAACTAATTGAACACGCTAATGTGACCCGACTAACACACTATAATATGACACGAATAACTAAATATTGGGACCGTTCTACTATGACCCGACCAACTAAATATGCTCTCAACTATTATAGACAGGACCAATTAACACAATAATTTTAATATGGGCACTATATCTGATTTTGAATTTTCTCCACCGCCGGGACCGTAGGTCCCGGCTTTACGACTACTATGATCAAACTAATTAAACACGCTATTGTAATCCGACTAACTAACAAACTCTAATATGATACGCAACTAAATATGTGGGCACTATATCTGCTTTTAAATTTTCTCCATCACGGTCAAAGTAGATCCCGACTTTCTTCGGTTACTATGATCAAACTAATTAAACACGCTATTGTAACCCGACTAACTAACACAAGTATAATATGATACGACCAACTAAATATGTGGCTTTCCGGCTACTATCATCAAACTAATTAAACACAATATTATAACCCGACTAACTAACAAACTATATTATGATACGACCAACTAAATATGTGGGCAATATATCTACTTTTAAATTTATCCACAGAGCCCGAGCTTCAAGACTACTATGGTAAAACTAATTAAACACGCTACTGTGACCCGACTAACTAACACACTATAATATGATACGACCAACTAAATATGTGGGCACTATATCTGTTTTTAAATTTATCTACCGGGGTGTCCCCGAGGCTTCTGGCTACTATGATCAAACTAATTAAACACGTTACGTGACTCGACTAACTAACACACTATAATATGATCGACCAACTAAATATGTGGGCACTATAGTCGCTTTTCAATTTTATCGACCAGGGAGGTAGGCCCCTAAGCTTCCTGCCTATTATGATCAAACTAATTAAACATCTGCTGTCACCACTAACTAACACACTATAATATGATACGACCAACTAAATATGTTGGCACTATATCTAACTTTTAAATTTTCTCCATCGTGGGGAGTAGGCCGAAACTTCAACTACTATGATCAAACTAATTAAACACGCTACTGTGACCCGACTAACTAACACACTATAATATGATCGACCAACTAAATATGTGGGCACTATATCGCCTTTAAATTTTCTCGATCGTAGGCCGTAGGCCAGCTTCCCGACTACTATAATCAAACTAATTAAACACGTTCTGTGACCCGACTAACTAACACACTATAATATGATACGACCAACTAAATATGTGGGCACTATATCTGCTTTTCAATTTTATCGACCGCCCGGGAGAGGAGGCCCCGACTTCCGGCTATTATGATCAAACTAATTAAACATGCTCTTGTCACCCGACTAACTAACACACTATAATATGATACGACCAACTAAATATATTGGCACTATATCGCTTTTAAATTTTCTCCATCGATCGGGCCGTAGGCCCCGACTTCCCGGCTACTATGATCAAACTAATTAAACACGCTACTGTGACCCGACTAACTAACACACTATAATATGATACGACCAACTAAATATGTTGGCACTATATCTGCTTTTCAATTTTCTCGACCGCCGGGGCCATAGGCCCCGGCTTCCCGGCTACTATGATCAAACTAATTAAACACGCTACTGTGACCCGACTAACTAACACACTATAATATGATACCACCAACTAAATATGTTGGCACTATATCTGCTTTTAAATTTTATCGACCATGCCATTTGTAGGCCCTGGCTTCCTGCTATTATGATCAAACTAATTAAACATCGCTGTAACCCGACTAACTAACAAACTATAATATGATACGACCAACTAAATATGTTGGCACTATATCTCGCTTTTAAATTTTTTCCATCGTCGGGCCGAGGCCGCGACTTCCTCGCTACTATGATCAATCTAATTAAACACGCTATTGTGACCCAACTAACTGACAAACTATAATATGATACGACCTACTAAATATGCTGGCACTATATCTTCTTTTCAATTTTCTCGACCGCCTGGGCCGTAGGCCCCATCTTCCCGACTAGTATGATCAAACTAATTAAACACGCTACTGTGACCCAACTAACTACACACTATAATATGATACAACCAATTAAATATGTTGGCAGTATATCTACTTTTGAATTTTTCGACCCCGGGACGTAGGCCCGGTTTCCTGCTACTATGATCAAACTAATTAAACACGCTACGTGACCCGACTAACTAACACACTATAATATGATACAACCAACTAAATATGTTGGCACTATATCTCGCTTTTAAATTTTATCAACCGTCAAGTGCCGTAGGTCGAGCTTCCGACTATTATGATCAAACTAATTAAACATCTTCTTTGTAACCCGACTAACTAACAAACTATAATATGATACGACCAACTAAATATGTTGGCACTATATCGCTTTTCAATTTTCTCCATCGTCGGAGGCCGTAGGCCCACTTCCCGGCTACTATGATCAAACTAATTAAACACGCTTTCGTGACCCGACTAACTAACACACTATAATATGATACAACCAATTAAATATGTTGGCACTATATCTACTTTTGAATTTTCTCGACCGCGGGGCCTCCCGACTACTATGATCAAACTAATTAAACACGCTACTGTGACCCGAAAAACTAACACACTATAATATGATACAACCAACTAAATATGTTGGCACTATATACTTTTAAATTTTATCGGCGTCAGGGCCGTAGGCCCCGGCTTCCCGACTATTATGATCAAACTAATTAAACATCTTCTTGTAACCCGACTAACTAACAAACTATAATATGATACGACCAACTAAATATGTTGGCACTATATCTTCTTTTAAATTTTCTCCACCGCCGGGGCCGTAGGCCCAAACTTCGGCTACTATGATCAAACTAATTAAACACGCCTTTCTGTGACCCGACTAACTAACACACTATAATATGATACAACCAACTAAATATGTTGGCACTATATATTCTTTTAAATTTCTCTCGTCGGGCCGTAGGCCCCACTTCTCAATTATTATGATCAAACTAATTAAACATTTCTTTGTGACTCGATTAACTAACACACTATAATATGATACAACCAACTAAATATGTTGGCACTATATCGCTTTTAAATTTTCTCCACCGGTCGGGCCGTAAGCCCCCGACTTTCCAGCTACCCCTATGATCAAACTAATTAAACACGCTCACGTGACCCGACTAACTAACACACTACAATATGACACGACCAAGTAATTATTGGGACCGTGTTATGACTCGACTAACTAAATATGCTTGAGACTATTATAGATAGGACCAATCGACACACTATAACATGATCCAACTAATTAAACACGCTTTGTGACCCGACTAACTAACACCCTATAATATGACACAACCAACTAAATATCGGGAACGTTCTGCTATGACCACAAACTAAAATTGCATGGGAAAATACTGAACGATCGACCATATAAATGAACAATAAACAAAACTTAAGTAAATTTCCAATAAACAAAACTTAAATAAATCGACGAGAGGTTGAGCGCCGGCCGCAGGCCGGCGTGATACCTAGTCTCTCCCTTAAGGAAATGTGGTGGTTATGATGGGGTCATTCGTGTTCGTCGGATTCGACAATCCTGGGGCCAGAAATGAGTAATTTGGGGAGGGAAGGGGAGGGAAAAAAAGTAACTCGGGAGACATAGCCACCGTCGGATCGTGAAATCCTAGGGCCAGGATATATCGTGGGCGAAAGATATATCCGTTCGTCCAAATCCTCAAAAGTAATTCGGGGCCGTCGATTTCTTCATCCCACGGAAAACACTCTTTCTTTTTAATCCTCTTTTAGGATTCGAGCACAACTGAAAACGGTGTCTCTCTCTTTCTCTCTTTAGCCTCGCTCGAACACAGATTTCTGTAATTTTTGTTTTAAGGAGGTAGAGAGGGTTTCATCTCCATCTCTGATCTCCTTCTCTGATGAATCTCCACGGAAATTTTGCCGATTGAAAACAAAACAAATCATCGATTTCCAAATTGATTTAATTTTTATATGAAGAAGGAGCGGCAGAAGAAATTGCGAGATGATCTCACAGGTGTTCGATTGAAGAGTTGATGGAAATTTTTGCCGATTGAAAACAAAACAAATCATCGATTTCCAAATTGATTTAATTTTTATATGAAGAAGGAGCGGCGAGAAGAAATTGAGATGATCTCTAGGTGTTCGATTGAAGAGTTGATGGTCTTATGGATGATGTTTCGATCGATGTTTGGTGATTTAGGGTTTAAGAAGAAATTGAGATGAACCTGAATAGGGAATCGAGTCGTGAAATTGATATGGGTTTGTTGAAATTGATATCATTCAGATTCGAGAGAGGGTACCATGATTTCCCAAAACTAACGTGATGACCAGTATATTAGTCGATCCGTTCATTCCTTACTCTCCCGATTTAACTAAATTTTTGCCGATTGACTCGGTTTGTTCTCTTAATCTTTAGCTTATCCCAAGTTCTTATTTTGTTGATTTTAATTACGAATGATTAATGAAGTCTTCTTTTCATTTTTTTTTCCAGATTTTAACAGGGTCTCGGTGTAGAATTTGAAAGATATGTGATTCATGCACCGAAATGATTAGGTGTTAACATAAAAAATTTTTTAATGTTGCGTCCTCTGAAATAGAGAAACTCTAGGAAATCAATTGATTCCAGCAAGGGAGATCTGTGTTTTTTTTTTTCTTTTTCGATTCTTACTTTACGATTGAACTTAATTAAGCAAGGGAGATCTGTGTTTTATTGTTGCGGGTTGTTGATTTTTTTTCAGGTTTTTAGCAGGTACACAAACGGGAGTTCTCAAGGTATGAACTGAACTCTATCCTCTTTGCTTTTGATGTTCCTGAAACGGATAAAAACTTCTTAAGTTTATTATGGTTCGATTGTTATGATGCAGCGCTTCGAAGAGTTCTAAATCTTCTTTCTCAGAAGATAATCTACAGAAAACATATGTTGTATCAAAGCCTAATTTTTCAATTTCCTATATCATATCAACAGGTTTTTTTAATTCATTGTTATTTTGAGTTATGGGGTTCTTCCTCTTCATGGTGCTCGGTTCAGGCAAGATCAGTGTCGCTCCTCCTCCTGTTCAAATCAATATGTTTGGATAATAATTGCAGCCACTAATGTTGTTTGAACCAATCTCTATGCATCAAATCAATCAATTTGTACCACAAAGGTAATTAAAAATCAAAATTTTACAACGAATTGAATCTTGAAATCCTTTCGACCCATCTCTAACAATTCCTGGTGATAAATCTAAACAGACTAATGGGTTGTTGACAGGGAATTAATGTCTTGAAACTGTAGATATTTGGGAAATATCTTTGACAATTAGTTGGATCGAGAGGACAAGGGAACAAATGGGTTGTTGTTCTCTTAGTTAAATTGGTGAACCCAAACTTTTATTGAACTTGAGGAGTCAATTCTATCCGGTGGTGTGGCTGCTAATGCTTTATATGATTGAGCATCGATTTTCTCGAATTAGATGTAACTATCTTATTTGCTTAACAAATTTGAGTATCTACAAATTGTGTTGCAGTTGTGGTTCCTAATCTTTGATGAGAACGATAAGGTCAGCTGTGGTTCAGTAGTATTTGATTTCTTTGTGATATTGTTGATCTTCATTAACAATTGTCGATTGATTGAAATTAACGCCGGGTAAGTTTTTATACTTCTTAGTTCGATTTTTTCATTCGGTTTTGGTATATCCAATTGATCGAGGCTTAAAAATCCTAGGGCTTTATGAGGCTTTATATAATCGGTGATTTGGAAGATGTAGATGTACAAATTCACTGTTTGATAGTTCATGAAGTATGGGTTAGTTCATAAAGTATGGGTTTTATCTTGGTTTGGTTCCTCATTGGGGTTTTAGCCTTTTAGGTAGTTATTTGAGCTTTGAAGGCAAGGAAAAGTGTTTCTTTTTGGGTTACAGGATATGAGAACTTATCGAACGGCCTCAATTAGATCTTAGGGTACCTGCAATCCATGTGAATTTTTAAGAGACGAACTCTGCTACTATTTGTGTTGGGAATATCTTTAATGGTACTAATGTGGAGCACATCTTAACAAAGATTAAATTTGAACATTCTTTAGGGTTCTGTCGTGAGCAGGTAGGAGGTTTTTTGATCCACTCAAGTCTGTATTTGTTTAGGTTTCTTCGTAACTTGACATCCTGTGAACATTATTTATCTTACCACCGGTTTCAACTTCTACAAAGGGAAAATTGAAGATTAGTTAGGGAGACGCATGTAATAGACTTCTTTTTTGTATTTGAGAAAAATTTCACGTTTCTTGATTATCAATCGGGCTGCCAGGTGGATCGAGTCCCACAAATTCTTTGTGGTTCAAGCACTCTAGAACTATGGTATTAACTCTTTGATCATTTCAAATTCTTTGAATTCACCCTAAAAGTTACTTAGTTTACTCTGGTAGTTCACTTGATATGAGACGATTGGGCCAAGTCAGAACTAACATGTCACTTATTATTTTAAGGCCTTTATATGCAACCGAAGCATTACAATACGTATATGAGGCAATTGTTATTGCTTAGCTTGGTCTCAAAGTCATTAGAAACTGTTTAAGGAAGAAATATATGTTTTTAAACCACCCTATAAAAAAAAATTAATAGGAAATGAGAAAATCAGCAAACGTGGAATTGATTTTTATCAGGGGTTTCTTACTTTCTTAGTTGGTGTTTACAGGTTTTCTTAGTTGGTATGAATTGAAGTCTTTCCTCCTGACCCAGAATTCGTCTCATGACAGAAAACGCCTCGATTTTTGCTTTATATTGGGTTTGGTAATTGATTTCTACCTTACTTATTCGTCTCAGGAATTGATGAGAGGTTCTGTCTTCATCACCAGCCGTATTTTCTTTGCTGTGCTTTTGTTGATCATTCAGCAATATTGTTCATCAGAATTGTCGCCATAGATCGAAGTTATGCCGGGTAAGCTTTTTAACATCTTAATTCGAGTTTTTCATTCAGTTTGTATATCCAATTTATTAAAGGTAGCATATGTTCTGGATTTCAAAACAGTATTTTGATGGTACCCATTGTGTTAAAAATCCAGGGTTCTAGCATATGTTCTGGATTCATTGTTTGCTTTTTGGGATTATGTAAACATAAGAGATTTAAAAAACAGAGGAAGAGATTTATTGTTTCTAAAATAATACTAAATAAATATATGTCAGATGAGTAGTATATCGTGCATACCTTATTGAATATAAAACAAAGATCGTTTTGCAATTGATGGTTTGTATTCAATGAGAACAATGGGAAGAGCATCAGATTTGGAGAGAGTGGGTATAAAATTAGCAATGTTCATTGGAAAAATACCCAAGATTGTTTAGGACTTATTCCGATAATGCGTGCATTGTTATAAACCATTTTGGTGGGTTGTCAGGGCAGGTTATTTTCTATGTCGCTTTTTTAAGCATTTCAGTTAAATCCAACCATTTAATAATGACATTTGAGTCTTACACAAGTTCACAACAACATAGTTGTGCCTTCAATAAACATCTTAATATTAGAAATTTCACTCAAGAGACATCTAAAGTCCGGACAAAGTGCTAGAGGTATTTCTTCTATGTTAATGGTCATGTTTCTTTCAGGACTTATATATACGCTCCTCTTTGCTTCAAGTCTTGACGTCTATTGTTGCGGGAACCATATGCCGGGACTCGATAAGCTACATTTGTGTGTGTCTTTTTTCCTATTGTATTGATCTCTCAATGGATTATTTTGAAAGTTTAGAATTTTTGAGTCTCGGATTACTTGCAGTTCCAATAATGAGAGTTTCTCTCGACCAAGGGATAAGGAAGCTGGACTATGACTATGAGGTCCTTGAAATTGGAATCTCTTTGTCCTTTAAACAGTACAGTGGTAAAATAACTTCTGAGATGGTTCGTCTATAACTAATCTCTGCCATGGCCGTCCGTACCCAACTTCTGGCCATCTCAAGTTTTTTTGTGAAAATAGTAATGACTTTCAGAGACCGTTGTTTAATGATACAGGAAAGTAGGTTTTACATTGGAAGCATTATTTATGTCTTAGTAACTACATGCATACTTTTCAAATTTCAGATATGAACTAGACTTTTTAAATCAGTTATGGGTTTGGTTATTGATTTTGTCGAGATGTGTTTATTGTATGAGTGTGACAAAGTTTTCAATGAGTTTGACTTGGCAAATTTTGAGGATATATACAATTTGTGACTGGATTAGGTTCGACAAATAGGCCTTCCATGTACTGATTGATATATTGTGGGTTAATTGCAATTCAGGTTGCAGGAACTTAGCAAAGGTAGGTACAAGCTCACCAATTTACACTTACTCAAACTAATTTTGCTTTAGTACAAGCTCAAGATATATTGGAGTATTTTTGAAAAATTGTAATTAACAATAATCATATATGGTTTGTAGTTTGCTCACTCAGTCTCCTTCGATGAATTCATTTTTACTAAAATAATCCTACATGTCTGGGTTGTCTTGAAATTGTGTCTCAGCATGTCCACAGGGAAGAAGTTAATCCCGCAAATTGGGATTTGGATTTCATCTTGAAAAGATTTATAAGACTTTCTTCTCTCATCTTCATCAACTTGGTGTCCAATTCATTAACGATTTTGTAGGTTTCAATTTCACACAAGAAACTCCTCTTTTTAATACTAATTTGGGTGTAATTCATTGGCGTTCTACACACCCAGTTAGTGGATTCAAACTGATCGTTTGCAGGTGCATCTTTTTACTTTTAGGGTTTGTAGAATTCCTAATTTGGATTTATTATAATGGGTTACTGATCTGGACTCTGCTTTACTGTTTCTCTGTCAGAAAATCAGCAGAAAACAATTTCCATATGTTTCCCTGGGTTAAGGTAATTTATTGGTTGACTTCTTTTTTACGTTTTCTGTTATGGTGTCGTTAGTTAGCTGCTTACTAATTTTGTATTATTGACCTTGAAAAGTTTTCTCCAGATTAGCTCTAAAAGTAATTTGTATCATGGTAAAGCACGCATCACATCATTCGTGCTAGAAGCATGAATTATGATGCTGAGAAGAAGAGATTGCTTGATTGAGTGGAGTTTCATGAATCTGAAAGAGGTAAACAGAATACTGGATAGGAGTTTGTTTCCATTGAGGAATAATTTTCTGATTTTGGATATGATTTCGTTTTTACCTCTTATTTATTTTGCATTAGGATGGTGGGAAACATAATGCTAAGATTTGTGGAGGACTCGCTAAAGAATGTTGCAAGGCTGTAGAACGAATAGATGTGGTGTTGATGACGAAAAAGGGAAGTGATGGTAATGTTTGTATTATCTGCAAGCTTGGTGGGAGCGGAATGCTCATGTGGGTTACAGTTGCTCTTTTCATCACCACTTGCACCTCCAATAGTCGGTTCTTTTTAGGCTAATTTAGGCCCGTATACAATCGTATCGTGTTGCACATATATTTTAGGAAAATAAAAAACACCGGATTCTTTTTTGGCTACTCCTTCGGATCTTCTCTTCTCCTCTCTCTAGCAGAAACTTCAGATTTATCTGTTTTTGTATTTGCGGTTTGTGTGATTGATGCTTGCAGGAAATTTAGGAGGCAAGGTTTAATTACAAATATGATGCAGAGCAAACGAAGAACAAGGTATACATGTGGAAACCCTAGAATCTTAAATCTGTATTTTTTTTAACAGATTGGGTTTTAGTTTGGTGTAGGCAGATCGATTGAAACATATTGGGTTCGTGCTTTTCGTATTGATCTCCAATTGATGTTGAATGATTCAATGGTGTTCGATGTTTCCAAGGAGGTAACATCATCAAACAGGTGGTTGAAGAATCCATGATGCTTTCACGGATATTCCTTTTTGAGGTTTGTTTGTAAAAGAACCCTAATTTATTTTGTAGAAATTTTAATCCCTGATTTCATTAATGGGATTTCTTAATTAGGATCGGAGTGAATTTAATGGGATTTCTTCTCCCTGTTGGGATAATATTCTTTTTAGTTGAATAAACAAGTAATTCTTATGGGTTCATGAAGTCACATTCGATGCACGTTAATTAGATGCTTTGCTTAAATTCTTCTTTGAATTGAAATTTTGGTTTTACAGAAATTAGGGTTCTTACATGTCAAATTTGTGGCTTTGTTTATAATGTTTTAGATTCATGAATATTGCTTGAATGGGTTTCTGATAATTTCCATTGGATTTGTTGGTTTAGAGTTTAACTTCGATCTCTTTCTTTCTCTTCGTATGTTGTGATCAATGTTTAGGTTGATTGATAGCTAACCTTAGAATTTTCTGAGAACTCTAGACCTAGGAATTTTTCTTCTGTTTTGCTCAATGTTGTATCTAATAAAGTCAAGCAGTTTTTGGATTAATGTGAAGGTCTAATACATTTGATCCATAAATTCTTACCTGTCAAGGCTTATTGCAGATTACCAAGATGTAGGTGGTGATGAGTGACGCAGCTGGATGTCATGGCACCATTAACATGGATATGATCTTTATGAGGATGGGAATACATGTTTTAAGAGGATGGACCGAATTAGATATGGTAATATTTACCCATTTGTATAATTGTTACCATCTTGGGTGTCAATAGTCAATCGTTTGAGCTGCCATGGGTCATGAGAAGTAATACTAATGATGGGCATAAAGTTTTAAAACCAGATTTCTTGTTGCTCAATTTTCAAATTAACCGAGGGTCTGTTACTTATGGTTTGAGTATCTTGAGAAATTGTATATAGATGCTTAGTTTTGATCGGATTATTCTTATGGTCTTTAAGAGGTTTTGGTTCAGGTTAGAATGGAAGAAAGAATGTGTAGAAGCTATCGTTGCCAATTGCGAGTTGATGAAGGATGCAGATTTCCATGTTCCTACTTTGGATTCTCCGATGTAGTTTGGGTTGATGATGTATTTTAAATTGTCTAAAACTTTAACCATATGTAGTTGCATGTTCTCTAAAACATCCGGAAGATTTTCAGTTCTCATCTTCATCAACTTGGAGTCCAATTCATAACGATTACATTTCGTAGCTTTCGTTTGATTCCCCTCATTTCGTAGCTTACTTTTCGCGAAATAAAATCCCTTTTTCTTTGCTAACCCTGGCCTTCAATTGCTAGCACCCTACATACCGAGTTTTTGCTAGCACCCTACATTCAATTGCGGGTACATAATGTGCTATTTTATTATTTAGCGTTGTAGCAAATTTAGTTGAATTTTCAATTAGGTAAAATATTTTGATAAAATATGAATTGTGGATTCGTGAATTCAATGATTTTGATTGTAGGTTTTATAATTACGCATTAAGTACGCGTTAAGTAGCAACCCAATTGAACTGCTAGCACAGATTATTTTTTCCTTATACAAGAAGATTCTAGGAACAGATCAATTTTCAAGTTTGAGGTACCATTTACAAATTAATACTTTATATCGGTAATTTCAGTTTGGGTTTGATGTCAAGAAACTTATTGCTAAGAGACCTATTGTGCGTAAGTAGAATCACTTTTTATATTCTTTATGGTTTGCTTTGTCTTTTATTATGGTAGATTGGTGGGTTATTTTGCGATTAAATTTTATAGAAATTACCCAATTCTTTATTATATTGTCTCCAAGAGAGTCTTCAAAGAGTGTTACCTAATTTTGGATTGATGCCCATGATAAAGAGAAAAGTGTACGTAGTTCGTTTGGGTCATGGATTATGCAGAGAGTTGAATGATCAGTTCCCATTAAACTATTGCGAATTATGGAAAGCATTGATTCTTTTGATAGAGAACCTAGCTAGGTGAACAATTTGGTATTGGAAAGAATACTTTCCTGTCATTTTAAGTGGAAGGACTATTACAGGTATAATTCTTTTCCCCATGGTCTTTATTAGAGATGACCAATACAGTAAAATCCAACCTAATTAATATGATTTGAATTATATATTTTTGTATGTGCTGGATGTTTAGTCGAGACCAGCGTACAGGTTCAGGCTACATTAGCAAAAGCTTACCATGTATCTATGTATCGAAAGGATCATTACTTTTCTGCTTCCGGTGATCGTGCTAGACAATTTGATAGTGTAGTGGATGAGCGATAGCTTCTGGGGTTTTTGTTTGATGTGTTAACTTTAAAATTGGAGAAACGATGTATTTTAGTAGGCTGGGAAATTAGGTTTTACTGTCAACTTTAAAATTTGAGTGACGATGTGTTATAGTAGGCTGAGGCATTAGGTTTTACTGTTGCAGAAATTAGTGAGTAAACGTGAGAAGTTGAGCTAAATCAGTGAATAAAGTGTCATCAAAATTGCAGAGCTGATCTCCCATCTTACTGTGGGTGATTCCCTGTTTTCACAGCAGATACGTTTTGCTATAGGTAGACACCTCAAAGTAGTATGTAGCATTTTTGATATTTGTATACTGAATGAACTTTTGTATGCTTATGAAGTTTAAAGTAATATGCTCAAAGTGTATGCTTTTTGTCTTTTCACAGGTATAGGTCTATTCTGTTTGTATCTACGCTCATCTCCATGATGGAATGATTGACGCCAGTATCTCCATAATCAAGGATGGGACAACTCTTCGCTGGGTTTAGCTCTAGCACATTGATTGGTGACCAACTCTAAAATGGAATATTACTATGCAAGTGGGTGAGATTTGGGAGTGAAAAATCGATGATTACTAAAACTCAATGTGTAATATGGTGTTTTAGTTTGTAATTTTGTGTCTTCTGGTGAACTTGAATGAGATTTACATTGAAATTGATATTTTATATTACGAAGTGTGTGTTGTTTAATCAGAATATGCTTAACATTTTTTACTGATTTTGATGTGTACAGGGGGGTGTTAGTGAGACATGTAGCCGGAATATCTTCTGCGGGCTTCTTCTTTTGGCATGGATATTTAATCAGAAAGCTTACAGAGGTCTGTTGATTACATCTTTATGTTTTGAATTTTACTACACAAGATTGAAATAGATAACATTGGTGTTGCACTAAAGATTTTGCTGCCAAAGCAGCTGACCTCTGTCTGTTCCATTCTGTTTACTCCATCAATTTTTTTTTATGTAATGTTAAGTTTCAGGTGTTGTGGTCTTTCCCTTACAGTGACGCCATCAGTTTTCTGTTATAAAACAGTTTCTTAATATCCAACCTGGACTGTTCGTTTATTGCCTGATATAACTGTGTTTCCTAATTAAGAACGAATGTTAGGTCATTGAAGTGAATTGAGATGCCTCTTTACTAATTGCACCATGATCTGATTAACTGATTTGTTTGTTTCCAGAAATTAATATTGATTAACGTTAGGTCATTGAAGTGATCTTTATCTCACGAAACCTGAGGCGGCTTTTGTTGGGAAGGAAAAACTTGGTGTAGTGCTGTTGTGGTTTGCGCGGACGCCTTGGAGCTAGATATTATGGCAACCAAAGAGGTAATCCAAAACTTCAATAGATATTATGTTGAAGTTCTTTTGAAAACGATAGATAGGTTTAAAGACACATTCATTACGTAGGATGTAGTTTGCTCATGTTTGTCTAGGCTCTAGATGATGTCAAGGTCCGACAGGTGGAACTATATCCTATATTTGGTAATTTTTTGAAAAGATAAAGATCGGTTGAAGGCATTTCTGAACCTTCTTTTAACCGGAATTTTTGTTAGTTACTGACGTAATTATTCATCATCAATTTGGTTTTTTCTTCCCTCCTGACACTTATGTTAAAATTAGGGCAAATTATTCGTCGGGTTTTGTAATCATGCCGTAATAATCTTACTGCCAGAAAAGCAAACCAGGTGTATGATTTTTTACGTGAAGATAAAGAGATGTCAAACGGTCAAAACATGGAAGGTGGGCATTGTAAATTCAATAATTTTGATCGTGGGTTTTGTTATTCAGCACATCTCGGTCTGAAAGTAGAGCTATTTGGCCATCTGCATTATGCTAATAGAGAACCAATTGAACTGCCAGCACATATTTCTTTATATGGTCAGATTCTATGAATAGATCAATTTTGAGGTTTGATTAACAAATTAATACTTGATTTCTTATTTCAATTTCCAGTTTGGGTTTACTGGTGAATTGATGCCAAGAAACTTATTGCTAACACACCTATTTTCTGCAAGTAGAATCACTTTTTATATTATTTGTGGATTTTACTCTGTAGAGTTCCCAAGTATTTGGGAAACGCATCTGTTGATGTCTAAATTAATAGGATGAGGATCCTGCTTTGTTTCAGTAACCCAGGTCAGTGTCCAGTACTCCATAGATGATCCAACACCAAGTTATTCTGGTAATGTATCAGCAGTTGACGTGGATATGATGGAATTAAGTACGGGTTAGAATTTAGGCTTAGATTTTTTGGTATGTGTTACTTAGATAATTGGCTAATAAGGGATAAATGACATCGTATTTGGGATCTTTGGTGATATGAGTTCAGGTTGTGCTTTCCTGATTGGCTAATTGTTGACAAACCCTATATCTGATAAGAACTTATAAATGGTACTTTCTCTTGAACCAGATTTCATGACATATGTACATTACAATTAATATGGTTGTCCCGTGTAGGTACAAATTCAATTTTTAGTTAATTTGTATTGTTTTTCACTCAAACTTTATATAGCCAGAGTCTTCACTCTTTTAATGAATGCTTTCAACAATTGCTGTTATAACACCAGATGGGAAAGTGGTTGAGAGGAAGCAAGTCCATGTTGCTGACCTTGGATATAAGTATGGTGTACACACTCCCGAACGAAAGGTAAAATGAACATGGAATCAGTTTGCCCTTTTAGCCATGCTTTATTTGTTCCTATGAATTTATATGTACGAATACGAACATTGGGCAGTAACATTCTCTTATTTTGTCCACTTTCTATTTTTTTTTTTCTTATTCGTAAAAATCATGTGTAGAGGAAGCTAGCAAATGTTGCCGAATTCAACTGACCTATTAGTATGAAGATATTGAGAGCAGGTGACTCTTCCAACCTGCAAGCTTTGAATTTTATTTTTTCTATTAAAGGCAAAAATTTGATGAAAAACTAATATAAGTTACTGAAAGAATTAGTATAAACTAACCTGTAGTTTAGTATAAGTTTTCTCCAGATTAGCTCTAAGAAGTAATTTGTATCATGGTAAAGCAAGCATCACATCATTCGTGCTAGAAGCAAGAATTATGATGCTGAGAAGAAGAGATTGCTTGATTGAGTGGAGTTTCATGAATCTGAAAGAGGTAAACAGAATACTGGATAGGAGTTTGTTTCCATTGAGGAATAATTTTCTGATTTTGGATATGATTTCGTTTTTACCTCTTATTTATTTTGCATTAGGATGGTGGGAAACATAATGCTAAGATTTGTGGAGGACTCGCTAAAGAATGTTGCAAGGCTGTAGAACGAATAGATGTGGTGTTGATGACGAAAAAGGGAAGTGATGGTAATGTTTGTATTATCTGCAAGCTTGGTGGGAGCGGAATGCTCATGTGGGTTACAGTTGCTCTTTTCATCTTCAGTTCATTTGACACTGGCACTCAGTACCGAAATTTCAAGGTAGACACACATATAATAAATTCATGTGAGACTCCTCTAGCAACACCTAGAGAAATGTCGGTCTACTGAATTAATTATGTCATGAATCCTGTCCACTTCTTTCTGCTAGGCTACTAACTTAAGATAATTTTTTTTTTTGGTGAGCCATATTTATGTAGACCATGACTTGAATTGTTTTTCTCATGTTGAACTGCAGGTGCTGTGTTAAGAAGAAGATTCAGTAAGATACGCATTATTTTCCTGGAGGAGTAGACTCCAATCTTGATGCCAAAGATTGTGGTAAGCTGGTAGTGTATGGCTGTTTTCTTATTTATACATCGCTTTTTGCTTGCAGCCACTGTAAGTGCTCCATGGTGACATCAGGTTGGGTTTATGTTCAAGTAAAGGTAGAAAAGCTTATGCCATTATTTAAATTTTATCTTTTAAACAAACAGGTCTAAGTGTGTTTTCAACTTACGTTAGGAAATCATATTTGCTGTCTTAGCTCAAACGGCAGAGCACATGGCTTTCACCCATGTTTATTGTGGGTTCAACTCCCTCAGATGGCTTGGTTATATGAGTAACCAAATCTGGAACGAGTTTAAACTCTAGATTTCATACTTTAACTAGATTTCCTAATTTAATAAGATTTCCTAATTAAGAAATCAAAACCAGTTTAAACTCTTGATTTCCTAATTTAACTAGATTTCCTAAACCTCACAGTTCCCCTATATATCCTCTATATGTACACCTTTCTTAGCTGAATTGGCTTTCCTGTTCCTAACAGTTTTCCCATATATCTTCCTCTATATATACACCTTAGAAAGTGCTCAGTTTACAATTGTACCTTTGATTAAAGTCTGGCACCATCTGGGAACTGAGGTACTGTCATAAAGCATCGTGAATATATATTGGTTTAACTTAAATTAAATTATGAGGTAAGCATTCGATTGTGTAGTTCGAATTTCTCTATTCAAGATGGTTTGATTGTTTGATTTTTATATTTGGTATTTCCTACCAATTCTTCTTATGAGGTAAGCTTTCGATTGTGTAGTTATTCAAAATGGTTTGTCTGATTGAATGAGTATATTTGTGTATCAGTTCTTCAAAGAGGCAGAAGACAACATCATTGCAAGCTAGCGAGGATGGGAAACAAACCATTAATGTATGTTCCGAAGTATGATTGTTTACATCGTTTGTTAATTTACATCTTATGCGTATTACAAGAAAAGTCTGTATGATTGTTTACATTGTTTGTCGTAACAATGAATTTCATTAATTTGCATCTTATGCGTATTGCAGGGAAGGTCTGTGGCTGCGAGGTTAAGGTGGGAAAAGAAAAGGCAGAGTGACAAGGAAAAACAGGAGCAGGTGGAGCGCGAAGCAAGGTTGAAGTTTGAACAACAACTTGAATTTGAAAGACAGGTACTTTTGTAATACAGAATTATGGGCATTGAAATTCAAGGGAGATTTGCTATGTATTGACACTACTGTTAGTTGTTTATTCAACTAATCTGTGGTTCTCTTATGTCAGGCGGAGGATATTAGGCGGGAAAGAGAACAATTCATAGCAGATAGGATAAAGGTGAGGTTTAATTCTTTTAATTAACGTGTGTATGGATGGATGTACGGTTTGTGTTTAAAAGTATGATTATATTTTGGCTGCGGTTTTCAGATGCGGAGAGTGGAGGGTCAACGCCGGCGTCGTTTGAACGAGGAGGAAAAAAAACGTGAAAAAAAACGTCTAGAATTATTAAATATTCGCAGTGCAGGGTCTGGGCAAGCAATAGAACAACAGGAGGGTGAGCATATCAATATTCCATTAAATGCTCAGGTTCGTAAGTATTTATTTACTGAAAAAAGCAACGTTGAATGGTTAAATTATAAGCAATGGTTGTGTTATATTATATTTTTGTATATTTCAGGCATCTTCTGTCTGTGGTGGAGAATTTAATTTGATAGGAGAACCTCAGCGTAGAGAACAATTAATGCGTCAACAAACTCAAAGCAATGGTATTGTACTAGACGATAAAGAATATAGACAACGTGTACTTGATGAAAAGCAAAGACAAGTTCAGGTGAACAGTGAATCTGTAAATGTAGTTCCAGTTTATTTGGTTAGTTATTGTGTCAGAATATTATGTATATGCGTATATGCTTAAGTAAATATCTTTCATGGTTTTCCAGCTTTTTATTCAACAACCTTGCACACAATATATACTCGGGGAAAGTAAGGTATGGACTGATAGTTTTGTTTATGTGGGTTTAGTTTTTTTAATTTGGCTTTTAATTTATTTCTTTTTCTGATATTCAGGCTAGGAAATATAAGAAGTATAATGATCGGAGAAAGGCCGAGAGGGCATCTGAAAAGGAACCAGTGCTGAAAGTTAAAAGCACTAAGCAAGTATCCTCGGTAATGATCTTATATGTGTTGATTCAAATGTAAAATGTGTTATGCACACACGTTATCTGATTCATTGTGTATTTTTTACTTTTGAACTTTCAGACACGATCTGCAGCTCAGAAAGCGCGGTGGGCATCTGTGAGAAAGATGAAGGCAGATATGGAGAGAATGGCTGCTAGCAGTGGTGTCACAGTTCCAAAATTGGATTTGGTTCCCAAGGCACGCGTGCGTGTGCAGCCAGAAACATTGGTGAGTTTTTAATAGTTCATTTTTTTTACATCAGTTGTTGTGTTTGATCACTCTTTTTAAAAAAAAAAAATCAAAATTGCAGTATGCTTTTTTGACCGAGGAGGAAAAGTATAATATACTTTTGAGACGTGGACAAATCAAGGAACAAGTTGTGGTGGAACAACAAGATGGCGTTTCTATTGGTGGATATATTCCGAAACAAAATAGAATGGTGAGATTTCTTTAGAAATTTTCGATTTATTTTTGATCCGGAAGGCGTTTAAATTTTCAATTTATCTTTACAGGCAGAACTGAAAATATAGAGAGGGTCAGCCATTCATGCTTTATTTGGTGCATAAGTTTTTTGAGGCATCGTAATTTTTTTATTTTTAATAACTTTAAGAGACAATTTTTACTATTTCAAGTTTTTAGTATTCTCAGTAAATGTTCAATTCTATTATTGTTATGGTATTAAATGTTTAATTAACATAAATTTTAGATATTGATTCTTTAAGTAAATTTCCTTTTATAATTTTTTTAATTGGATTATATATATTATATTTTAAGTTATATAACCTTATAACAACTTTTCGAAAATCGACGAGAGGTTGAGCGCCGGCCTGCAGGCCGGCGTGATACCTAGTCTCTTTATTAAGGAAAAGTGGTGGTTATGTCCGGGATAAAGACCACCGTGGGATTCGAGGAGTAATTCGTACCCGTCGGATTTGTGTGTACTCTTCTTTTTTTCGTGGGTGGTCATGGGCCGTGGATAAGAGTGATTTGTGTCCGTGGATTCTATTTCCTAATTACCACCATCACGCGAATAAAAAGAAAAGAAAAAAAACTCATCGTTCCTCAGCTCTATCTTTTGATTTCGAATTATTTCTTCGTCTCCTTCACTGATTCTCAACAACAACCGTCAAATCGATGGTTTCCTGATAAATCTGTGTCCGATTAATTATTTCCATCGTTCCATCATGCAATAGTTCTCTCTATCTCTTCATCACTGTTTGTTTTTTTCACGGCTAAGAAACAAAATAATTTTACAGTAAATCCAAGACCTGTAAAAGCATCAAAATTATCCAGGAGATTGAAGAACATGGCAGCGGTTAAGGTTTTCGATAATTTTTTCGAATGTTTGTATTGTTTATTTTGGCTGTAAATTGATGTCGAATTCTAGGGTTTTGGCTGTAATTTGAAATTTGGGGGTTCTATTTTGTCTTAATAATCCCGCGTACACCGTATATTTTTAGAAGAACCAGGTTCTTCTTCGTTATTACTTATCGCTTCTGTCTTCTTTCTGCAACTCCAATTCTAACCTAACTCGAACTTCTTAATCGAAGAAAATAAAAAAAAGCAGCGGCAGAGATTAAAAGAGTGAATCAGAGGTAATTCCCTTACAACACTTTCGATCCGTGTTTGGTGACTTGGGGTCTTAGAAGAAATTGCAGATGATGGTATGTATTTCAGTATCTTTTCTACTTTTTTGAGATTAGGGTTTTTTGATTACTTTGAGAAAAAAATTAATACATGGTGAAGGACGAGTTGATTAGTTAGATTTGTGATGTGGGTTTGATTGTAATTGTGAATTTTGTCTGTGCTGGGATATGTTGATTGTCAATTGGATATTTGGGTGAATTTTTTTTTTTAAATTCTGAAGAGAAAATGTTGTAGATTAACTAAATAGGGGTGATTCAGAAAACATATGTTGTGTCAAACCCTAATTTTTCAATTTCTTATATGATACCTAGGGTTTTTTAATTCAGTTATTTTGATTTATGGAGTTCCTCCTGTTCGTGGTGTTCGATTTAGGCAAGATCAGTGTTGCTCCTCCTCCTGTTCTCCATAAAAAAACTATCATGTTTGTATTATTGCAGAGATTAATGTTTTATGAACCAATCTTTATGAATCAAATCAGTTTTACAATCCTGACCCAAAATTCTTCTCATGCCAGAAAACGCCTCGATTTTTGCTTTATATAGGGTTTGATAATTGATTTCTACCTTACTTATTCGTCTCAGGAATTGATGAGAGGTTCTGTCTTCATCACCAGCCGTATTTTCATTGCTGTGCTATTGTTGATCATCCAGCAATATTGTTCATCAGAATTGTCGCTATAGATTGAAGTTACGCTGGGTAAGCTTTTTAACTTCTTAATTCGAGTTTTTCATTCGGTTTGTATATCCAATTTATTAAAGGTAGCATATGTTCTGGATTCCAAAACAGTATTTTGATGGTTTTGTCTTCCTTTAAACATGTATCTAATAAACTCAAGCAGTTTGTGAAGGTCTAACACATAAATTCTTACCTATCAAGGCTTATTGCAGATTACCAGGATGTAGGTGGTGATGAGTAACGCAACTGGATGTCATGGCACCATTAACATGGATATGATCTTTATGAGGATGGGAAGACATGTTTTAAGAGGATGGACCGAATAAGATATGGTAAGATTTACCTATTTGTAGATGTTTGCATTTTTTATTGTAAGTGCAGATTATGTAATGTATTTGTGCCTGAGTTTCGAACTTATTGAATCTGCGGTAGGTGGTATTAAATTTGCAGCTTGCTTTACTCCACCTTCATGGGAATTTATTTTTGTGAATTTTGGCTTCAAGTATGAGCTACTGAATTGGCAAAGTGAATCCTAAAAGTTGTTTTTTTTTTTTACTTCTTTGATTCAGGGTTCCCCAGTACTTGCAACTCTGCCTTGGCAGGGGTCTGTAAATTTATGTGTATTTTGTCCAGGTCGTGAGCTATGGGCACACAACATCATCGACAACAACAGCAAATTAAGAGGATATTGAAAATAGGGCTGTTGTAGGTGCGCATCAGTTGGAAATCTTGCTGGTGTCAGAAATTAACTCTCCAAAATATAAGGTATGTAATTGTTATCGAAATTTAGATGCTTTTGGTGGAAGGAAATTTGGGAGGCAAAGTTGAATTCAATCATAATTGGGATTGAAATCTTTACTTTACACCCAATTTTGGTTTCCAGGGAATACAACTTACTGATGAAATTATAGGTATGCAGGGAGAGTTGGCCAATTAGTATAAAATTGTTTGATGGAAGTATATGGAGTGATTTTAAAGAGATGGCGATGGAGTTATTGTTTATGACATGCTAAGGTAATACTACTTATCTTTTGGTGCAAGGGAAAGGTGGTAGCCCATATGGTGCAGGAATTTTTACTGAGGATGGACCAAGACAACCAACTGAGCTGGAACTTGGACGAGCCTTTCACCAGGGGAAGTGCATTGCTGCTCGGTTCAGGCAAGATCAGTGTCGCTCCTCCTCATGTTCAAATAAATATGTTGGGATAATTGCAGCCACTAATGTTGTTTCAACCAATCTCTATGCATCAAATCAATCAATTTGCACCACA
This sequence comes from Papaver armeniacum, assembly GCA_023531295.1. Lineage (NCBI taxonomy): Eukaryota > Viridiplantae > Streptophyta > Magnoliopsida > Ranunculales > Papaveraceae > Papaver > Papaver armeniacum. The sequence goes on from JAJJWW010012168.1 coordinate 45,838, forward strand.
AAGGTAATTAAAAATCAAAATTTTACAACGAATTGAATCTTGAAATCCTTTCGACCCATCTCTAACAATTCCTGGTGATAAATCTAAACAGACTAATGGGTTGTTGGCAATTATTCGAGTGGAAGAGGGAATTAATGTCTCGAAATTGTAGATATTTGGGAAATATGTTTGACAATTAGTTGGATCGAAAGGACAAAGGAACAAATGGGTTGTTGTTAAATTGATTCTGAGGAGTCAATTCTATCTGGTGGTGTGGCTGCTAATGCTTTACATGATTCCGAGCATCAGATTTTCTGAATTAGATGTACAAATTGCTTAACAAATTTGAGTATCTACAAATTGTGTTGCAGCTGTGGTTCCTAATGCTGATATTAATCTCTAGAGTGTCAACTAAATCAATTACAATTAAATTCCAATTTTTGTTCTTTAATGTTGATAGAGTCAAATCTTTGTATATCAGTAAATAGGTTTGAAATTGAAATATCATACTGGGTTTGTTAGAGTTTTGTGTTTTGGCTTGGTTTTTATGAGTAATTCTGTTTTTATAAGGTCATGAAAATTGCGGAGTTAATCTCCCATCTTACTGTGGGTGATTCCCTGTTTTCATAGCAGATACGTTTTGCTATAAAGTTCAACTTAAGAATTTTCTTAGATTAGGTGGTAGACAACTCAAAGTAATATGTAGAATTTGTGTTATTTGTATACTGAGTAGACTTTTGTTTGCTCCCGAAGTTTAAAGTAATATGCTCAAAGTGTATGCTTTTTGTCTTTTCACAAGTAGTTCTATTGTAAATATTTTGTTTGTATCTGCACTCATCTATATTGAATACAGGAATCCGGTGGAATGATTGATGTCAGTATCTCCCTAATCAAGGATGGGGACAACTCTTCGCTGGGTTTAGCTCTAACTCTATGAAGGTAATGCTTCACTTAGCTGCACAACCTTAGCTAGATAGTTTGTAGATGTGTGAACTGGATGATTTAGACATATGTATTAGGAAATTGCATGGTTTATTCAATCTCCTGTATATGACAAAAAGCTAAGAAATAAGCACTCAAATACAGATAAGGCGATGGATATTGTTGAAATAAGGATTCAATCTCCCAAACCTGTCATGCTTACTTGAATGTTGACTTATCCTCTAAAAGACCACTCAACTCTAAAACAGAATATTACTGGGAAAGTGGGTGACTTTTGGGAGTGAATTTTTATGCCAAGTGGTTTGCACACTAAATCTACAGTAACCATTAATTTTTTTTGATTTTTGGGAGCAGGTTAAGACGTCTTATGGTTGAGACAAGTCTCAAGAATTTGGTCATATTTTTCTCTTAATTCTATGGTGTATAGTCGTTATTTTGAGGTGGCTGGCTACTCCTAAATTTGGATCCTGCAGCGTAGTAATCTCCTATATTAATCGGTGGCTTCGATAACTGCAAAATAAGGTGGGCATTGAATTGTTTAACACCAATGCATAGATGCATAGCATAATGCGTGTGAGATTCAAAAATTTCGGTAACGACCGAGAGGCCTGGCATACTTTTGGGGCTGTAAGTAACGTGCTCTCAACTAACGTGTAGATTTTAAGTAAGAGAAAGTTTAAAGTAAGCATTAGCATAAGCTTTGTGCCAAAAGCGCAAATGTTCTCCAGTAGTCCAGTTTTATGGGTAATGGCACCAGGTTTGGTGGATTTTTTTTTTCAGATGCATTCATGTTACAGTATATGAATTTGGCATTTTTGTGTTCTCATTGTCTTCAGTTGTGGCTAACTTGAAATAGAAAACTCTGACCAATAATAAAGGAGAAAAAGAAATATGCTGAAGAGTTTGCGGCAAAAAAGACTGCCAAGGAGGAGGTGGGAAGTGGTAGTAAAGCAGGGAAGTTATGGCTGTGAAGAGTACGTTTCATGGGAAAGAAGAAAAAGATAATCATGGTACCGTAGGTCATGGACTGCACCACCAAAAGATGCAAAAGCGAAAGAAATTTACAATACTTAGAAGTGGTCATACAAAAGTGTTTCAGCCATTGGGTTTATATTTTTCTCATGCACTTCTTTCCTTTTCCAAAATGGGCCGAATGCCAGTTTGTCAAGGTTGCCAACACATTACCCATTCACTGCTACAAACATCAATGAAGTTTAATTGTAAAAAGGAGTATTGTTTTCCATTTAGGGAATTTTGGTATGGTGTCATGCCAATGTAAGTACGCTTGTGATTTTGTAAGGCACCGGCCGGCTATAAATCACACTGAAGCTTTGCATTTGCGTCCTCCAAAATCCAACTTTATTAAAGATAACAATGCTGCGTTGTTTCTTGATTATCGCAGGCTTAGCTTTGACAGTTGGACAAGCTGAGGAGCACTTTCATGCTGCCAAAATAATCTTTAACCACTTACTGTTTCAGCCAACACCAAGCTGATAGTCGGCATCTACAAAATGGACATGACACAGACTAATTACGATGAACCAACTAATTAAACATGTTACCGAACCAATTAATTAAACATGTTACTGTGACTCGATTAACTAACACACTATAATATGACACGACCAACTAAATATTGGGATCGTTTTACTATGACCCGACTAACTAAATATGCTCCCGATTATTATAGACATGACCAACTAACACGCTAATTTTAATGTGGCACTACATCTGCCTTTGAATTTTCACCACAGTGGGGGTCGTAGGCCGCGACCTTATCCGCCCACTATGATCCAACTAATTAAATACATTACTGTGATCCGACTAACCAACACACTATAATATGACACGACCAGCTAAATATTGAGACTGTTCTGCTATGAACCAACTAACTAAATATGCTCCTGGCTATTATAGACAGGACAAACTAATTCACTAATTTAAATGTGGGCACTACATTTGCCTTTAAATTTTCTTGACCGCCGGGTCGTAGGACCCGGCCCCCTCCGGCTACTATGATCCAACTAATCAATCACGCTACACTGACCCGACTAACTAACACATTATAATATGACACGACCAACTAAATATTGAGACCGTTCTTCTATGACCCGACTAACTAACACATTATAATATGACACGACCAACTAAATATTGAGACCGTTCTTCTATGACCCGACTAACTAAATATGTTGCCGACTTATAGGCATGAACAACTAACACACTAATTTAAATATGGGCACTACATCTGCTTTTAAATTTTTTCGACCGCCGGGGCCGTAGGAACCGGCCCCCTCCGGCTACTATGATCCAACCATTTAAACACGCTACAATGACCCGACTAACTAACACCTTATAATATGACACGACTAACTAAATATGCTCCCGACTATTATAAACAGGATCAACTAACACACTACTATGATCCAACTAATCAATCACACTACAGTGACCCGACTAACTAAATATGCTCCCGACTATTATAGACAGGATCAACTAACGCATTAATTTAATCTGGGCACTACATCTGCCTTTAAATTTTCTCGACCGCCGGGGCCGTAGGAGGGCCCCTCCGACTATTATGATCCAACTAATTAAACACGCTACAATGGCCCGAATAATTAATACACTATAATATGACACGACTAATTAAATATTGGGACCGTTCTTCTATGACCCGACTAACTAAATATGCTCCCGACTATTATAGACAGGATCAACTAACGCACTAATTTAAATGTGGGCACTACATCTGCCTTACAATTTTCTCGACCGCCGGGGCCGTAGGACCCGGCCCCCTCCGGTTATTATGATCCAACTAATTATGTCCCGACTAACCAACAAACAATAATATGACACGACCAACTAAATATTGGGACGGTTCTGACTATTTAGGACAACTTTTCCAAAATTGCCAAGAAGTGAGAACACAGGAAGGGATACCAAAGGCCTTTAAAACTTACCTAAAAAGAGAAAATCCGTGAAATTATTATGGATTCTTCGTATTTCCTTCAATTACCTGACCTTATGATGATAGTTTGATGATGTTGAAATTTTTTTATCAGGGTTTCCATTAGATTGCTTCAATGGAATTTCCTCAGAGAAAGTAGAAAGCTAGGGTTTGAATCAGATGCTAACCGATGCTCGAAACTGTTGTTATGGAATTTCCTAATTTTAAAGCTAGGGTTTAAGGAAAAGTGGTGGTTATGTCCGGGATAAAGACGACCGTGGGATTCGAGGAGTAATTCGTGCCCGTCAGATTTGGTTTACTTTTCTTTTTTTTTTCGGAATTGCTGGTGGAGTAATTCGTGGCCGTCGAGATGAGATCATGTGGCCGAGATTATGTTGGGTTCGTGCAACTCCACTAATTCTTTTCTGGCGTCTTTTTTTTTCTTTTGTTTTCTTTATCTTCTTTCGATCCTTCTCCTCTGCTCTCAAATCCCCTCCTGTGTGTTCTAGGTTTTAGCGGCGAAATCAAATGAGAAGAGGAAGAGAAGAGGATACACAACAGAGATGCTAAAAGTTACACTCATTTGCACTACCAGTACAACGACCATCACCGTCTCCTTCTTCTTCATCCCCTGTTACATCTAAGAATGATAAATACCAAAAATCTTCTCTTTATTAAGGAAAAGTGGTGGTTATGTCCGGGATAAAGACGACCGTGGGATTCGAGGAGTAATTCGTGCCCGTCAGATTTGGTTTACTTTTTTTTTTTTTTCGGAATTGCTGGTGGAGTAATTCGTGGCCGTCGAGATGAGATCATGTGGCCGAGATTATGTTGGGTCCGTGCAACTCCACTAATTCTTTTCTGGCGTCTTTTTTCTTTATCTTCTTTCGATCCTTCTCCTCTGCTCTCAAATCCCCTCCTGTGTGTTCTAGGTTTTAGCGGCGAAATCAAATGAGAAGAGGAAGAGAAGAGGATACACAACAGAGATGCTAAAAGTTACACTCATTTGCACTAAAAGACAACGACCATCATAGTCTCCTTCTTCTTCATCCCTGTTACATCTAAGAATGATAAATACCAAAAAAATTGATCAATTTTTTATAAGTTTCGATCAAAATTAATCAGTACCTGGAGAAATTAGTTATTATTACTGAATTAGGTATGGATCGTTCTTATATTTCCTACTTAAGTTTCAGTTTTTTCGTTAATTTTAGCTAAATTAAAAATTTAGGGTTTCATAAATTTGGGGATTTTAGAAATTGTGTTGAAATATAATAATTGATACTCTGATATGAATTGGGTTTTCTTTCAAATCGAGCTTTGTCACTCTAATTTGTGTTTAATCGATTTTTTATTTCCTTCTTTCATGGCAAAGAGGGGAATTCAGGTAAAGAAGAAGGAATAGAAGATGGGTTCTGCTGATGGTTGTTATTGACAAAAAAAATCAATGGAGGGGTTTGAATCTGATGCCATATTCTTGAAGCTTCAGCTGTGAATGTTGAGAAATCAGTAATGATCAATGATATGGGTTTTACTGTGGTTGTGCATGAATTAATAAGAAAATTGATAAGAAAATGGAAGATGGCATGAATTAATGTTTTTAGTCTGTTTTGCTTCCGAAAGAAGGTGTTTTGTGATGTGTATTTGTAATGGAGAAATTGTAGCCGCATGGATGGATGGTATTGGCAGTAAAGGAGATGGTGATTGTGCGACCTCTTGCTTCCAAACATCATCTGCAAAATGGGTGAGATGGTTGGTAAGTCCCCAAGTATTAAGGGTTTCGAGCATTAAATTGCAGTCGACTCATTAAGACCCCAAGAACAAGTAATTATAACTAATCCAACAATTATCTTTTAAAAGTAGTCTTACAAGTATGATGTTGCACTTCCATTCATCTCTCGCAACTCAATGTGGTTAATGTCTTTCTAAAAACTTTGATTCAAAACCTAATGTGTTATATTTAGTTTTGCAGATTCGTATGTGGTTAATAACTTTATTTTGATTCTCTTCTTCTATTGCTCTTCGGTTCTCTTCTTTATTTCCTCACTCATATTTACAACACAAACATAGCTTTGGGTTTCTACTACGAAGGAATCATACGCGTAACTGTATAAGAAACCTTCGCCGGTCATTAAGTTTGTTAGAATCTGTTTTTCTATAATCAAAAATCTGTTTCTGAATACCGAACGAAGATCCCGATTGTTGGATTTCCGTTTATAAAACAAAATACCAAAGTTAATCGTGGTATTTTGCTTATTTTGGCTTCTTCGCATATTTTTGGTAATTCCATTTTCTTTCTTTTAGAAACCCTATAAATCAGTAATTTTAGGTTGATGTAAATAAATAACTAGATATCCTAATTATGTAATCGTTAAGATTGATTTTGTTTTTTTTTTTTTTTTTTTTTGTGGTCGACTATTACAGGGGGAAGATGGTTAGGTTGTTGCTACCACTTGCATTTTGTAGCTGAATGGTAGTGATTATGGATGTTTTTGAAAGACTTGGAAGATGGAGATAACATGGCATGATGGGTACAAAGTGGTTCACTTAAATGGCTCGATGGTTTTGGATTTGAGTCAAGTCTCAGGTAGTGAATGGCGATAAAAGAGGTGTAATGTTAACGGTTTCGTGTGATCGTTTTCGACACAATTGTCGTTTGTTTAGGAAATTTGAGATAAGGGAAGGGTTTTGCTAACAGTTTCTTCTTCATCACGGGTGATAATCGGTCGTATCCAGATACTGGGGTAACTTTCTCCTGTCTATGATTTAGTTTTACTCAATCACGAAGAAATGTTAAGTATCAAGTTCATTATTGATTGCTTTCTTTTTTGGTTATTTGAATATAGGCTGTGCATTGTTGGTATCAATAATCGTGTTAGTCCCGGTGTCAAGGAATCGTAGGTCTCTGGGATTGGTTATAGGAGACAACGAAACCATTTGCAAAGCCAATTGCAAGGGAATGTAGGGTTTTGGCAGATTGGGGTATCGCAATTGAAGATCCAATATTGGGGAGAAGTTTTTGGAAGAATTAGAAAAAATAAATCAAAAAATTCCGGTACTACTCTCTATCTCCTCTTCATATAGGTGTACCATATAGACAATATGCAGAATAAACCTTCAAGAACTAAGGAACCATTGAACCGTGTTTTCCAGCATCTATTTTGGCTTCTTATACTGTCTATTACGAGTATTAATTGGTGAGTTCAGTTGAATCAAGGAAATGATTGTGGTATACATGGAGTTATTACATAAACATTTTAAAACATGTATTCACTGGTGAACCAGTCAGGATGATTTTTTTTATGACGGGATTTCGATTTTTTTTGTATTGAATATATAAATGTCTTGAGTTGGTGATGTGGTTGAATGTTAATGGAAGCTGGAGTCGAATGTCATTGTTCTGGAGTACAGGATTATTTTTTTTTTTGGTTGTTAACGCAATTTGGTGATAGAGCAAGCAAAGTCTCAACCTTTAATAGTGTTTGCCTTCTTATCCTCCGTTTATAGTGTGCTAACTTACTAACACTTTATTGGTTCCATAAGAATATGCAGTGCCTTTATCATATCTTTGAAAACTGCTTTTATTTCTCTTCATGTGTGCAGGTAGTTAAAGCCGGTTCTCACTAAGTTCGATTCGTGTAAAATTTCCAGGCTATATTGTTTTTCTTGCTGGAATCGACACGTCTGCCGTTGCCATGGATTGGGCAATGGCAGAACTGATGCAAAGTCCTGAATCAATAAAAAAAGCACAAGAAGATATAAGGACTGTGTAGGGGAGCTAACTCTAGTAGTATTGGTTATATGTCGTGATATCCTGTAGTATTGGTTATGTGCTGCATCTGAGGCTGGAAAGAATGAAGGTGGATGAATGATTTAAGGTAATCCTCTACTATCAAAGTTATGTTACATCAGTCGATACTAAAATTTGTTATTATCTGAAACAAGTCCAGCAAAGTTCATGACATTAGCTGCGTTAATTTGGATGATCCTTCGGAACTAGCATATTTGTCTCTCCTGTGGATTTCGATTGAGTTTAAATTGAGGCTATGAGATATTCGATTGTGTTTGCCTTCTACCGGCTATCTCATGTGATTTCACCGACTTGGGTTGCCACGAGTAAAGATATTCGATTGTATTGTTCTTCTACTGATTCTTTTCAAATGTAGTGAGCTTCACTGTAATTGCATGTTAATTGGTTTGTATCTGCACTTTCGGTTGTTAAGAAGGTGAAGGAAAACTCCGGTAAAATGTCATGAACACTCCGAAAACTCAGGTAATTGTTTATCTTCATCGAAGATTCGTTATTTTACTTGATTTTGAATCCGATGAAAATTGGATATTTGGGTAATTTTTTTTTTTAAAAATTCTGAGTTACTGATGCCCAATATTTAATTTTGTCTCTTCATGCTTTTCGTATTGATTTCCAATTGATTTGTTGTAATTTCTGATTCCCAGCAATAATAACGAATTTAATCTCAACTCCTATTCACAGCAGCTAATTATTATTTTCTTCTCTGTTTGGTTAGGGTTGGTAAAGAGATATGGGTTTGCTTCGTATTGGAGTTCTTTCTAGGGAAATCAATTTGGAGAAACTAATTGAGCCATAAAGAGATAACCAGGACCATCAATTAAAAGCCTGAACCATTACCAATTAGGTTCCACTGGGTCGCTTCCATATATTCGGGGGCTGAATGATAATGTGCTGATAGTATTTGGTTCGAATTGGTGTGGCAGTTGGAACTCAGGGTGATGGCTGAATTAGGTTGAGTTTCAAGACATAAATGAAAGGGGTTTTGTGTCGTTGAAATGATGCTTTACTGTGAATTGAATTTGCAGCAAATTGGGCGACTTTTGGAAGCTGTACAAGTCTAAAGGCTACAACAAGAAGAGAATGGCACACAACATATTCGAGTAAAGGCCTGAATGAGTCTCTTCGCCACTTCAAGCTCCAATCGAGTCTGTTTGCCAGAGGTTGTGATCAGGTTCAGTTGAGAAGACAAGGAGACGAGAAAAGTGGTATGTTGCGGTCAAGTTCTTGAGCTGATTTGCAGCTGTAAAAAGTGTTGCTGCAACTGTTCGTGTCGATAGAAGCAAAGTGTTGTTTACAAGAGACCAAATGCAGTTTGAAAGACAAGCCAGAAGACTAGATTTTGGTCAAGTTTTTATGTAATCAGTCAGGCAAAGGAACTGGTGCTTTTCCATGGTTCAATGGTCGCGTTTGGTAGTTAAGAAGCACGCACAACTGGTGGTACGAACCTGTGGAGTTCTGGTTGCTGTTAGACTAAGAATTTGAGCTAATCAGATGGGGGATTGATGTGAAGAAAGTAGATCGTGTTCAAAAAACCCCTTTTTCGAATGCACTCTTCTGGAACCCTTCCACATGATGATTCTGCCTTTCTAAACTGTCCTTTGAGGTAAGCCTTACTATATGTAAAATTTCTTTTGTGTTTGTGCTTTAAATTGGTTTTTTGCTTTTACGTTTTGCTATAAACAAGAAGGTTTTATATGTTTGTGCAGGACTTCCAATACTAGCTTCTTAAGCATGCTGTAGATGGAAAATCCAAGCTAACATTGAGGTACTCATATAAGTAGTTTTTGAAGTTGTTGAGGAGCTAGCTGTTCTCGCGAATAAATTCAAGGAAGAGTGTACTTTTGGTGAAAAAGGGTTTGGACGTGTATATACGGGTTATCTTGACAGTACTGATCAGGTTAGTTTTGTTCTTGAAGCTAATGTTAATGATTCAAGGAAAGATACCTTGCTTTTGTGTTTACGATTTAAGCTAATGTTTTTGCTTCTTCTGGTTGTTCGTTGTTCGGTTCATGCTTATACCACATTACTGGGGTTGTTGGTTTGATTTGGTTCTGGGTTTTCCCTAATAAATTAAAAGGGTTTTTCTAGCTTGGAACTATTTCAGAGACAAAAGCAATGCAGTCGAGTAAATACCATACGCCAGCAAATTATCGGTCCTTCGTGTGCAATTGCTTGGAACTAGCCGGACAATGGTGATGTACTCTTTAATCCGCAGATCATTGGCAGCTTTGTTTCACACTTCAATTGTTTATAGAGGGAATTCAAAGCTCAAGTCTTCAGTTATTTAAACTGAAAAGCAATGGATTTGAATTGGTAATATATGATTCTCTATTTTTACTAATTATTTCTAAACTCAATCCGTTCTTACTGTTACTGCTTTCAGATTCTTTCCAAATTGTCAGGGATTTAAAACTGGAAGTGTTATCATGAATTTTGAATATCTATTATGAATTTGAATTTTGGGTTTGTTTTCTGTTACTAATGGTAAAACTCTAGCATTGATTATCCACCTTATCACTTGATTCATTAATCCGAGGAGAAAGCTTTTTTGCTGCTTAAGGGATATTATATCCGTCCGTCCGTATCTTGGGTTTCCTGGGATAACCATGTTTCTTAATACGGACGTCCACTTATTCCTCACCTGATATATTTGTTTTTCTAAAGAACAATGTTCTGAAAGCAGGTATCGATGTGTTTAAAGTTAATAAGATTCGATTCATAGATAATCATGTTAGTTAATTTTTTACAGGTGGTTTAAAGTAATAATTCTGGGCTAGAGTAATTCGGGGTCGTCGGTCCTGTGGCTCGAAGTAATAATTCTTTTTTTTCCCGTCGATTCCTTGCGTTAACGCTCATTATGCCGCGTTGTCACCTAACCCTCCCCGCCTTTCCGTTTCGGTAACTAAGAACAACTTCATTCACTTATAAACTGAAAATTCCCCACAGATTTCCTAATCCTTTCAATAGTCTCTCATTAACCTTAAGTGTATACCTCTGAAATTGATCATCCAGGTCCTGTTGGCCAAACTCTGTGAGGCAATTCTATGAACAATAGTCCATCACCTGCTACAAATTCTTCTGATGCACATCTTAAGGTTTTGTTAATTCTATGAACTCGGGTCATCAACTTTAGGCTTCTTTTGGCTTAAGCTTTTTATCTTTTTGATCATTGGAATTTCTGTAGCTTAATTCTCACTTTTTGAGACCATGCCAGGTTTTGATATAATTTCCCAACTTCAGAATGCGAGCAATTCATTCCGAACATACATTAAAAAAAAAAAGGGTTAGCTGAGGTATGCATAATTTTTTTGTGGTTTTCTTTGTCTTCTGGCTTCAAATAATATTGTTGTCCTAATTGTCATCTTGCAGTTGGAAAAGAATGCTGCTGCCGGAAGAACACTTTCAAGTGTACCAATGTCAATGCCTCCTCCAGTTGCCTTAAATCTTTATTCTCCAAACTATATACCTCTATCACCATTATTAGTTGTGATTAAATTCAATTCAACGAAGCACTGAACAGGGGTAAGAGTTGTGATTAAATTCAATTCAATTCCAAACCTTAACTAATTCACTGATAACCTGAGACAATATTAGTTGACAGCTTATAAAATTACTGATTGCTTGCAGATTTCAACTGGTCAATCAACTTCCGATATTAATAGAAATGTTGTGAAGGCGGTTTTCTCTATGAGTTGCTGTCCTTGCAGAAATCATCCCTCTTCCATCCAAATGGATTATAGACAATAATGACCTATACAAAATAGAACAACCAACGCCAAAGAGTTCTTAAAAGAATTGCAGTTTGTGGACAACCCAAAATAAGATGGGATAAGGACTTACAAAGCTTTTCCCACCTGGGATAAATCCAGGTGGTGGACAATAACTAATGTTTAAAAGTGGGCAGTGAAGGAAAACGACCAACTAAATATGTTCCTGAAAATTATAAATAGAACTAACACACTAATTTTAATATGGGCACTACATCTTCCTTTAAATTTCCCCCCCGTCGGGGCCTTAGGCCCTGGCTATCCGGCTACTATGGTCCAACTAATTAAACACGCTATTGTGCCCCGACTAACTAGCACACTATAATATGACACGACCTACTAACTATTGAGACCGTTCCTCTATGACTCGACTAACTAAATAAGTTCCCGACAATTATAGATAGGAACAACTGACACACACTAATTTTAATGTGGGCACTACATCTTCTTTTAAATTTTCTCCACCGCCGGGGCCGAAGGACCCGGCTTTCCGGCTACTATGATCCAACTATTTAAACATTCTACTGTGACTCAACTAACTAACACATTATAATATGACACGATCAACTAAATATTTGGGAACTATACCTTCTTTTAAATTTTCTCCACTGCCGGGGCCGAAGGACCCGGCTTTCCGGCTACTATGATCCACCGAAATAAACATTCTACTCTGACACGACTAACTAACAAACTATAATATGACACGACCAACTAAATATTTTGGCAATATACCTTTTTTTTAATTTTCTCCACCGCCGGGGCCGAAGGACCCGGCTTTCTGGCTACTATGATCCAACTAATTAAACATTCTACCGTGGCTCGACTAACTAACACAGTATAATATGACACGACCAACTAAATATTTGGGCACCATACCTTCTTTTAAATTTTCTCCACCGCCGGGGCCGAAGGACCCGGCTTTCCGGCTACTATGATCCACCTAAGTAAACACTCTACTGTGACCCGACTAACTAACACACTATAATATGACATGACCAACTAAATATTTGGGGACTATACTTTCTTTTAAATTTTCTCCACGTACGGGGCAAGGACAGGCCTAAGCTACTATGATCCAACTAATTAAACATTCTCTTGTGACTCGACTAACTAACACGAGTATAACATGACACGACCAACTAAATATTTGGGCACCATACCTTCTTTTAAATTTTCTCCATGCCCAGGGCAGAGGACCTCGTCTTTAACTACTATGATCCAACTATTTAAACACTCTCTTTTGTGACTCGACTAACTAACACACTATAATATGACACGACCAACTAAATATTTAGGACTATACTTTATTTTAAATTTTCTCCATCGGCAGGGAACTGAAGGACCTAAAACTATTATGATCCACCGAAATAAACACTCTCGTGACCCGAGTAACTAACACACTATAATATGACACGACCAATTAAATATTTGGGCAATATACCTTCTTTTAAATTTTCTCCACCCAGCCGGGCAGAAGGACCCGCTTTCCAGCTACTATGATCCAACTAATTAAACATTCTCGGAAACCGACTAACTAACAAATTATAATATGACATGACCAACTAAATATTTGGGCACTATACCTTCTTTTAAATTTCCTCCACCGTAAAATACGAAGGACTAAGCCCGTTTCAATCTACTTATGATCCACCGAATTAAACATTCTACTACGACCCGACTAACTAACACACTCTAATATGACACGACCAACTAAATATTGGGCACTACATCTGCCTTTAAATTTTCTCCACCGCCGGGGCCGTAGGCCCCCGCCCCCTATCTAGATATGATGGTCCAACTAATTAATATTTGGGCAATATACCTTCTTTTAAATTTTCTCCACCGACGGGGCCGAAGGACCCGGCTTTTGCTTACTATGATCCAACTAATTAAACATTCTACCGTGACTCGACTAACTAACACAAGTATAATATGACACGACCAACTAAATATTTGGGCACCATACCTTCTTTTAAATTTTCTCCTCACGGCCGGGGCGAAAGGACCGCGCTTTCCTTCTTATGATCCACCGAAATAAACATTCTACTCGACACGACTAACTAACAAATTATAATATGACACGACCAACTAAATATTTGGGCAATATACCTTTTTTTTAATTTTCTCCACCGCCGGGGCCGAAAGACCCGGCTTTCTGGCTACTATGATCCAACTAATTAAACATTCTAATGTGACTTGACTAACTAACACAGTATAATATAACACGACCAACTAAATATTTGGACACCATACCTTCTTTTAAATTTTCTCCACCGCGAGGCCGAAGGACCTTTTTCGCTACTATGATCCACCTAAGTAAACACTCTACTGTGACCCGACTAACTAACACACTATAATATGACATGACCAACTAAATATTTGGGGACTATACTTTCTTTTAAATTTTCTCCACCGCCAGGGGGTCAAGGACAGTGATTTACAACTACTATGATCCAACTAATTAAACATTCTACGTGACTCGACTAACTAACACAAGTATAACATGACACGACCAACTAAATATTTGGGCACCATACCTTCTTTTTAAATTTTCTCCACTGCTTGGGCGAAGGACCGTCTTTAAAACTACTATGATCCAACTATTTAAACACTCTACTGTGACTCGACTAACTAACACACTATAATATGACACGACCAACTAAATATTTCGGGACTATACTTTATTTTAAATTTTCTCCATCGCCGGGGCCGAAGGACCCGGCTTTCCGGCTATTATGATCCACCGAAATAAACACTCTACTGTGACCCGAGTAACTAACACACTATAATATGACACGACCAATTAAATATTTGGGCAATATACCTTCTTTTAAATTTTCTCCACCTTGGGGTGAAGGACCATTTCTTTCCGGCTACTATTATCCAACTAATTAAACATTCTACTGTGAACCGACTAACTAACAAATTATAATATGACATGACCAACTAAATATTTGGGCACTATACCTTCTTTTAAATTTCCTCCACCGGCAAAGGCCGAAGGACCCGCTTTCCGTCTACTATGATCCACCGAATTAAACATTCTACTACGACCCGACTAACTAACACACTCTAATATGACACGACCAACTAAATATTGGGAACTACATCTGCCTTTAAATTTTCTCCACCGCCGGGACCATAGGCCCCGGCCCCCCAACTAAATATTTGGGCAATATACCTTCTTTTAAATTTTCTCCCTTGGGAATGAAGGACCGCTTTCATGCTACTATGGTCAACTAATTAAACATTCTACGTGACTCGACTAACTAACACGGTATAATATGACACGACCAACTAAATATTTGGGCACCATACCTTCTTTTAAATTTTCTCCTTTGGGGCCGAAGGACTGCTTTCCAACTTACTATGATCCACCGAAATAAACATTCTACTACGACACGACTAACTAACAAACTATAATATGACACGACCAACTAAATATTTGGGCAATATACATTTTTAATTTTCTCCCTTGCCCGAAATTTGAAGGACCCTGCTTTCCTTTACTATGATCCAACTAATTAAACATTCTCTTTGTGACTCGACTAACTAACACAATATAATATGACACGACCAACTAAATATTTGGGCACCATACCTTCTTTTAAATTTTCTCCGTAGTATTGAAGGACAAGCTTTCCGCTACTATGATCCACCTAAGTAAACACTCTCTTGGACCGACTAACTAACACACTATAATATGCCACGATCAACTAAATGTTTGGGCACTATACCTTCTTTTAAATTTTCTCCACCAGGAAATTGAAGGACCCGGCTTTCCGACTACTATGATCCACGAAATAAACACTCTACTATGACCGACTAACTAACACACTATAATATGACACGACCAACTAAATATTTGGGCAATATACTTTCTTTTAAATTTTCTCCAGGAAAGGGCTGAAGGACCCGGCTTTTGCTATTATGATCCAACTAATTAAACATTCCCGTGAACCCACTAACTAACACATTATAATATGACACGACCAACTAAATATTTGGGCACTATACCTTCTTTTAAATTTTCTCCATGGCGTAAGGTGAAGGACCCGCTTTTCCTAATACTATGATCCAACTAATTAAACATTCTAATGTGAAGCGACTAACTAACACACTCTAATATGACACGACCAACTAAATATTGGGCACTACATGCCTTTTAAATTTTCTCCACCTTGAGGCCGTGGGCCAAGGCCCTATCTAGATATGATGGTCCAACTAATTAAACCGCGCTCATTTTGTGCAGACTAACTAGCACACTATATAATATGACACGACCAACTAAATATTGGAACCTTTCGCTATGACCACAAACTAAAATTGCATGGGAAGATACTTATCGATCGACCAAACAATAAACAAAACTCTAAAAAAGGCTTTGCTCGATTATTTTGAGTTAATGTTCAATTATATTATTGTTTAGGTATTAAATCTTTAACTAATATAAACTTTAGATATTATTTAGCTATATTATATTTTAAGTTATATAAGCTTCGAACAACTTTTAGAAAATCGACAAGAGGTTGAGCGCCGGCCGCAGGCCGGCGTGATACCTAGTATCTCTTACCCAGATTTTTGGTCACCAAATATCCAAGTGAAGCCCCTCTAATGGAGTGTGACGCCCCAATAATAGCATTCTAATTTTTGGAGTGGACGCATCTATTTTTAAATTGTTTGCTTTGACTAATTCTGTTTGGCCTACTCTAAATGAAATGGGTCACCTTATACCGGATGAAAGGAACCATGCGTTTTGCTTCTACTAACCGTGGCAAACTCTCTTCCTTTCGATAATTCTTAATCATTCGAGAGAATTCTTGTGCCCTTTCAACACTAGAATACACGGCTTACTCGGTTTGATCATGTTACCTCCATTTCTACAAAATAGACTAAACTGTAAAAAATATGATAGCATCTCTTTTGCAGAAAAAACAGAGAGTATAAATCATGCACAACATATACATAGTTTGTTTAGATGATATCGAACTATGGTGCTTTCAGGCCAACATAGGATTATGCAGGTAATCTTTGGATTGCTTGCGAAGTCACTACTCAAGAGTAAGTAATATAAGTGATTGGCCAAGTTGAGAATCAACTTGACCCCCATAAAAGATATTGATTCGTCTTCATCAATGACGCATCAGAGGGTATTAGTTTGGTCGCTCTCATTGATGGAAATGCTTCCACGAGACCTTATTACTTTTTCCGGAAGATTAGTTTGGTCGCTGTCTGTTGATGGATTAACAACTCTCATTTATTCATTTAGGCAGTAGTCCCAAATCCTTTACTCGATTACCCTTTCTAAAGTAAACCTTCCACCACTTAGAGCATCCCACAGTCATGATATAACCAATTTTTTTAGTAAAAAGCGAGGACGATGGAGAAGGACTAAAGACCAAACACAGGACTATAACCAAAACCGAGACCATATTAGTCTTTAGTTTGGCGTAATTTAAAATGTCGCTTTGATGGGCGGGGTGTTGGGATTGCGCTGATGATGAGGGCGTAACACAAAGTTCGCCGCATAACAAAAACAAAAAAAAAAAATGGGGCGTAGTCTGGGATTGGGCGATGGGCGGGGTGTGGGGATTGCGCACGATGATGGGCGTAACTCAAAGTTCGCCCCATAACAAAAAAAAAAATGGGCGTAGTTTGAAACTACGCTTTGATGGCAGACCAAATTTTTGCTCCTGCTGCGAAGTAGTGTCACGGCACGGGTAAACCAAATTTTTTGGGGTTTTCTAGTCTTTGGTCTTTGGTTTTAGTCTCATGTTGCAGTTGCTCTTATTGCTTTTCTTTGACTGAATTCCACTTTATCTATATTCTATTATATAAGGGAAATCCCAATAGCTTTTGATACTTGTTTGTAAAAGTGTTTTAGAATTTGCCCTACATCGGTATAATTTTTGTGCTTTGTAAAAAAAATAATTGAGGACGATATAATTAATTTAGCTATATTTACTTTTCGTATAAGCTTGAAAAACTTTGTACAAGTATAACTCAGTATAAAATAATAGCGTCGTGATCGGTGTTAAAATTTATCAATTTATCACGATATTAAATAATCGCATAAATTAATAATTATTAAATTATATATATGAATTAGTTTATCAAAATATTGTTTAGTTCTAAAAAAAATAATCAACAAAATGAACCAATACACCTTATTCCATTGAAAATTGTTTTAAATCATTGTAAGATTAGTTCAATGGATAACAAGTATCAAATAATCCTGGTGAAGCGTTAAATAATAAAAAGGAACTGGAGAATTGCAAAATTTAATCAATAAATTGAATTTCTTTTAAACAACCCTCAAAAGGATATTGATTGATTTGTTGGTAGCGAAAAATAATTGAGAGTGTCATGGAAAATACGAAAGTGATGATGTGGATCGAAGATGAAAGTGTGTAATTAAGAGCCACCCTCATATTAAAGAAAGCTATCAAAGTTACAAAGATGTTGAATAGGTTTTTATTGCTTATCGGAAATGACAACGCAAAAACTCTTCTAACGTTAAGAAAAATCTAAGATGAAATTCAACATGACATCAATTTTAAGAAAAAACAAGTCACAATTGAATCATTCTTTACCAAATTAACATAAATGTAAAACTAAATTTATATAAATTTAAGAGTTATTAATTTATATATTCAAGGGACCTATAGAAAGCTAAAAAAGTTATTATTTATAAGTTTATTAATTATTAATTTAGTACGTTGGTCTCCCTCGGGACCGGCAAAATTTATTAATTTATCGTGATTATTAATTTATCGGATTAAATTACGGGGGTTCTCTTTGTAGTCTCTTTGATTCTCACAAGATCCATAAACCAAGCAACAAATCATTATGAAAATAATCATTAATCAAACAATCACCATGGGTTTGAGTAATCATTAATCAAACACCCATTTCAAAATAAAAGATAAAAATCATAAGTAAATAAAAATTGAAATAGGAAATAGGAATACAAGTTTACGAGAGAGGGAGAGATGAAAAATTAGTTCGGTGTTAGTGTTTGTGATAGAGAAGGACGTGAATGTGGTGGAGGAGGTCTTCTGATCCACAAATGAGTTTTGAGAAATAGAGATGAAATAGAGAAGAATGCGGAGAGTGGGAGGTATGGAAGGGCTGGAGTTAGGGTTTTTTTGTTTGAGCTTTTGCTTATCTGTAAAAAGGAGATGCATCTCGAGGAAATCAAGCGGTTTGCAATGAGATACAAGGCCATTGATTGTTGACACGTGCTTTATGCACGTGCATTACTCCTTAATCACGGTTAATTAACAGGGGTTGGCCGGTTGATTCCAAGCACGCGCGTTGCGCGTGCCCGGATCTTGTAGAAACTAGAAAATAAAGAACGCGAAATAGGGGGATATAAAAGGAATTGGGGATATTGATTACTTCTCCCAACCCATGGTGTGTGTTAAGGGGTTAATTTTGGGTATGAAAATACTAAAATACCCTTTGGTTAATTAAAAAACATTATGAAAAGACTATTATGCCCTTTATACTAAAACTTAAAATCAAAGCAAACCATTTATCCCCCCATTCTCAAATCGATTCTGGCAAGACCTAAGTTTTTTTTTTTTTTTCTTCATCGATTAATCGTCGATTCAAAAAATTTCTTAAATCGATTAACCTACCTGAATCATAAATAATGCCTCCATGAAAGAAACCAAATGCTCAATCTAACTCAACATCGATTGCTCAACAAAAACAGAGCAAAGAATTGCTAAGATTGCTCAAGAGCAAGAAGACGAAGAAGCAACGTTCTCGACGATCAACTACTCGAAATATGGCTGTGAGAAGGTAAGTGATTTTAAACTACTTTATAGGTGTTTAAATCGATTTATAGCAATGGGTTTAGGTTAGAATCGCGAACCTTAACTCGAACGGTTGAGTTACGAGAGGACCAAGCCTTTGAAATATGTATGAACACAATGCAGGTTTGTATTCGACATTCGATCTAGGATGAATACGTGCAGTTTCAAAGGATTCACCAAGGCCCAGAATTTTCCCCAGGCATTCGATCTAGGATGAATACGGTGCGGTTTTTAATCCGTCAGTCTTTCATAATAATTCGTGTATCTTGGGTAGTGGACTTAAAACATACTGGGGGAGAGTTTATGAATTTGTCACTAGTCCGGCATAGATTTTGTGGTTTGCATTGTACGCGGTTTTGAGTCCAGCATTCTTTTGTAATAATTCGAGCATGCGGTAGTAGACTTAAAACATACGGGAAAATTGTCACCAATATGCAAACATAGATTTTAGGATTTGCTTTGTATAAATTACTTGGTACTGACTTTGACTGTCAGTCAATGTGTACTCTATGGAACATTGTACCAGCGTGGTTTATTTTAAGGTAGTCAATGCCGTACTAAAACTGAAGGTGAGTTGTCTTATATTCATTGATTTAGTGCTTACGATATGGAGTCAAAAGAAAAGGAAGCTAACAAAAAGAAAAACTAAAGATCTCTGTCACTAAAGAGAATAAGGAAGGCGGTCTTGATACTCATTCCGCTCCTCGGGAGGAAAGATGAAGGTCGTAAGATACGTTTTGGGGCTGGTACAAGAGGGATAATTTGGGAGAGTGGTGGTGACCGTATCGACTTTGCAAGCCGTGAGCACGTTGATCAAGATGAGCAAGAAGAAGAGGAAAGTCAATTAGCAAGCCAAAGCGGAGTTGGTGGGCCAAGTCAACAACCAACACAAGGCAATGGCAAGAAGGGCAACGCGTCAAAGTGAAGTTAAAGGTTCCCACCTTCCTCATATTAATGACATGATACCTGACCTTGAACGTGGTAGAATTTGGGGCGAAGCTCCAAACCAAAAACACTATTTGGATACTGACACTCGTGGGCTCAATCTATCTATCAAACCTATGTAAGCATTTTATATCTTGTACATATGTATTGTTGTGTATTTATGTAAAATCTCTTAATTGTATTGTCTCTCTAATTATAGGATCATAAGAAGGTTGTGCGTGTTTAAAAACCAAGTCAGATGGTTGGAATTTGTCGAGGAATGTGAAGAGGTCCAAACAATAGTAAAGATTAAGTCTATATGCTTTGGTTGAAAATTATGAAGCCTGATTCACATTCTGTCAATTGCTTGATTTAGAAAGGTATCATGGTGAAACCGATACCATGCACTTCCTTTGGGGGAGATGACCTTCATCCTGAATATACTCGTAACATTCTAGGCTTGAATGTTATCTCGGAAAATCAATTGCGAAGGAGTTGAGTCTCGGGACCTAAAATGGTCGAAGTTGCAGAGTCCAACTAACAAAGGCATTTGGTTGGGACTACAAAACTTCTATTGGGAGAGATTTATGAATCCACGTATGGTAAGACAAAAGAAAATCAAGTTGACGCGCTTTTTAAGAAGAAAATTGAAAACACAAAGAAAAGAGTTTGGAGGATGGATGGGACCCTAAAAAAATTCGTTATCTTTGCCGCCTTTTGTTATACATCTTGGGCACTAGGGTATTCCACGACACCAATGGCAACAGGGGTTAGTGTGAACTACCTTGATTACTTGGATCTGTTGGAAGATGTCTATAATTATTCTTGGGGCAAGTGGTAATGGAACATTTGATGACGGAGATGAGAAGGGCCTCTAAGGCTAAAACCAACCAATTTGTCAGAATTTCACTCTACGCAGGTAATTTTGTTCTTAAACTTATGTTATTATGTATATTGTTCACATGTACCTTATCGTGAACTTAGAAACAAAACTTATTGCTTCACATTGGAATAGATGTGGGCTTATGAACACTTCCCAACTTTGTTCAAGGTATACCCATCCTTAAAGATCATAGACCTTCCGAACCCGATACACCTATAGCTAAGAGATACAGGTTCAACAATACTCCAAAGCCCTAGTAACATAGGTCGGTGATCGATAGGAGATTGGCTTTGGGTAATGATACCAAAGATGTTGTGTTCGGACCCTTACAAGGAGGCTAGAGGAAACCGACGGGTTTTTGAGGTTTAGTAACGTTGCATTTTACCTTGGGCCGTTGTTCCACCCAAAAGGATACGTTATGGCTAATCCCACACGTGTGATGCGCCAACTTGGATATAAACAATTAGCATATTTCCAGACGGCCTCTTTTCAATGTTTTTATCTTGACCTTTTCGGTCTTTTTCAACTCCAAATAGGTTGCATGTGAGTATGTTCCAAAACCGGAGCCAACAGATTGGAGTGATGGGGAACCACGTCGTTTGGTAGATATTAGTCAGTGGGAGAAGTTGAAGATTCTTGAAAACGGTGATGAAGTTGATGTCGAACTACATGGAAGATTACCCAATGGTCACATCCTCGTGTCGTCCCTTGGGATGACGTCCAAGTTCCTCTCGAGAAAAACCCTCCCGTTCCAACTCCAGACATGCACCACCTACGATGACCAACTTAATAAGACAGTTGGATTGCTAGTAAGTATTGTTAATTGCTTAAGTCGTTTAATGTACACATAATCTTATAAGTATACTAATTATGTGTTTGATGTATTAAACTAGCGTGCTTCGGCTTGGCAAGTTAAAGAAGATGTTGGGTTGCAAGTACCGGGAAAGGAGAGGTGCTATCCCTTGAATAAATGAAGGAATTCGAAGAAAAGCTTGATAGAATTGAAGAAACCGACCCTAGTGCAAAAGCTTTGTTCGGGAAAATTAAGAACAAATCAGGCTAAAGAAGCAAAAGACCCGGTGATTAACTCTTTAGTTGTGTTTCTTTTTGGATGGTGGTTGTTACGTCTTGAACAATTAGAACTTGTTTTCGTTTGTACCTCGTGGTTAAATCTTTAGTTGTTTGGTTTGCTTTTGATTTATGATACCTGGATTAAGAACATTTAATAGCAGAATCCAGTTGTTTGGTTTATATTGAACATGTTTTGATTTCTAGTGATTCGTTTATGTTGAACATTTTTATCCTTGCAAGATTTATTTGTGTGCAGAGGCATAGATAAGTTTAGGTTCAAATTGCCGGTACCTATTCCGGCATGCAAGATATTTATAAATCAATGTCGATCCTCGATACCGGCAACGAAATTGTTTATAAAACCATACCGGAACAAGAAAATTAAAAATTCCATGTTCCTGTATAGATATTGGAAGGTACCATGATGAGTGCCAAATGTGCATATTTATACATCTATTTATTGGCATTTAACTCATCTTTTGTGCTTTCAGTAATCAGATATTATCTGCATTCTGTGTTTTCTTTGTTTTCAAGAATAAATATTTGTACTAATTAATTTTTATGTTTTTAGGTAGTGAATAAACCTCGGAGAGGTGAGGAGCCAAAAGAGCAGAGGTGGAGACGAGCGTCTATGGAGCTTGTAGCCAAAGCACGCGCGCCACGTGATAAAAACTCCAACAAGGAGCAACCCATTTACAAGACATGGGCTTGAGTAAACCAAGATCCGACCCATAATCCTAAATCCAAGACTGTATTACTTTGAGCCGTCCTGTTGCTCCATCATACATCCAACGCCTTTGAACCCCCTCACATCGATCCTTGATGCTCCAGCTCACGGCGAAATTCCCTATACCTACACCCCATCGACCTAACCATTTCCTTCTCCATTTCTCTTTTTTCTCCCAGACAAACCGGAAAACCCCATCTCCTTCTCTCCCCAGCCATGGCGGGTTGCAAGAGCCACTCACCCTTCTTCTCAGACAGTGAAGCTACCGACCATCACCGCCACCTCTAGTTTCTCTCTGTCTCCACTACGACTTCTCCCAACCCAGAAGGTGGAGCTCGAGATGAATGGGCTTGGGTTTAAATCTAACGACGTATTGGGGGCTCACAGAGCGAATTAGCGAGAGGGACAAACGGTCGACCATTGGGTTTGTTTAGTAACGTTCAATTTCATTTAGGTTAGAAAGAATTGTGGTATAAATAGGTGAACTATGTATGTGAATGGGTATGCCACAGGCTAGCTTGAGGCACCAATTTAGTTTAATTTGTATTTTGATTGTCTTAATTATGTTCTAAGTTCAATTGCTAGGGTGTTGTTGAAACCTAGATAATATGTTGAGTAATTCATACTTATCTTCGTTGTTCTTTGCTTTCAGCTTGATTGATAGGAGGATAGTTAGCTAAGAGATCATCTTCTCTTCGTGATTGGGTCAGACTTGTAAGAAACTGACCAATACTTAGGAAATTAGAAAAAGTGGTTAGCAAATTCTCCATGTGAGACTTCCAGGGAAGAATGTATGTGCTTAATGAGATATGAATAATGCTTAGTTAATTGACTAAGGAACTGTGATAGAGTGTGATCAGAAGAAGACACTCTATACTAGGGGGAATTATGAGATTAGTGATTCATTATTCTTTAGAATCTTCCTTAGGAAGATACAAGAATACAACATTAGTGGAATTACCTTAGCATAGGATCAAGTGGTGGAATCAAATACCCTGGTGCTCTCCAATTAGTTATAAACCATTTGCTGCCTTAGTTTAGAGTCACAATTCAACTCAGCAGATTTCGACAAACAACCTGGGTTCAATATTACACATCTAGAAATCAGGTAGGAAAGCCTTTAGATCAACCATACAACCACTCCATTTCCCTGTGGATCGACCTGTACTTGCCTTGTCTCCAATAGACATCACATGCACTTGCGATTAGATACAAGTAGGCTAAAACATAAACACAATCCCAAGCCTACCAAGTTTTGAGTCTTACTGCAAGGAACTGGTAGTGTGTTGTTTGTTCTTTAGTGCTTATTCTCACTGATTTTCAACCCACCATTGTACATTTTAGCTTGCACTCTTTATAATTATCAATCATTGTAGTATAACTTAGATAAAAGCATCTGTAGTTATAATTTAGTTGTAGTTGCATCTTTAAGCTTGTCTTTAGTAAGTTACTGCATCATTGCCTTAATTTTGTTGTTATTTTTGTGTTAGCCTAATTCTTCATCCATCTTTGCATCATCTTGTTAGTTAGTTTGCATCTCATGTTGTAGTTCATTCATTTTCTATAATCTTGTAGCTTAATTTGTGCATGCATCAAATTTATCTCTTTTATAGTTTAAAGCATACGGCATCCGTAAGATAAGCATATAACATCCTGCATTCTAAGAGTTATTATTAAACGTAACTTTTCATTTTCGGTTAGTCCATTCTCTCAGTAACTTAGTTTTCTCACGAGTTGCTCCTTTGTCTTATATCATACCTAATGTGAATTGTCTTATTATAGTTTAAGTATTTTAGTAATTAACTTTGTCGATCACTTCTAATTGGAAAGCATCATCATCCAAGAACATATTAAGCATTCTGCATATAGCATTGTTCTTGCCATTTGGAGTCCAAGGAATTGTCTCTAATTGAATCAATGGTGTTGGAGCGGCATATGCTAGGCTGAAATTTGTTAGGAGCATATCTCAATCACTGAGAATCATTGTATCTTAAATTTCAAACATTAATGTTTTGATATTCTTGCTTCAGCTGTGTAATTTTTGAGAACTGAAACTCTCTCTTGAGTAGCAGGTACTTGTGGTGTAATGAGCAAACTCATGAAATCAAGGGAGCAGCAAAACCAATTGGTGGAATTGCCTAAACCCCAGTTTGATGCGGCGGTATTGTATCTCAAACCTTGCTCACATGAATGCATGATAAACCATACCCGTTTGTGAATTCTGTGCTCATCTACTATCGACCCATGCTCGGCTACAACCCCTGAAGCTGTGGATTGAGCTACCACTTGGAAAGCCAAGTTAGCTGAAAACCACAATTGAAGTCAACTGATCCTGTTGAACTTGTGTTTGTGTGCAATCACCCCTGAAGTCGATTGTAACTCACTGAGAGCACTACCTTGGCTTGCATGATAAGTTGAGCCTTGCAAATACACATTGTTGGTATTCATTTGAATTTCCATGATCTTTGAACTACCCACATGCTAGGCGAGAATGCCATGATCTGTGCATAAGCTATCTGGTTGTCTTTGTTTGTATAAGCGTGCTCTGAACCCTTGGCCTCGACATGGCTTGTGTTCAACTCCGGCCCGCATTTGTGAGTTTTGAGCTACAACTTGGACAGCCAAGTTAGCTGAAAACCTCAGTTTGACATCAGCGAGTGAGTCGATGCCCACGGTCCACATACCCTTAGGCAAGCTAAACCTTGGTTGAGACCTTTTGTGAACCATCTTGCCTTGCATTTTTGGTACAGCAATCTTTGAAAAGTGATATCAACCTTGATTGACACACCCTAAGCATCTTGTAGAGTTCTAGCATTGCTGTTCTTTGTGCCTTTGCTAAGTCGTGGTTGTATCTACATAAAGTTGATCTTTAATCTCTATGATGCTTTGAATTGTTATGCTTTGAAGTGTTAGCATCCATACGCAATTTGTGTGTGAATTAGCTTTTGTAATTGTGTTATCATCATATGTGTGAATCGGCTCACAAATGTATGTGAACCTTTGGCGTTTGAGTGAGTGTTGAATATTTGAAATAGTGTTAGCAACTAGCTTGTTTTCAAATACACAACTTGACACATGCTTCACCTTGAGTGAGCACATCCATTACCATTTGTGCGCATCACAAAATTTTGATTCTGTTGCACGACAACAACGGGCATACATAAGCGTGTGGCATGTCTTTGTGTAAACACACTTGATCTTTGTATCATTTTTGAAAGTTTGTATCTCGGTCGTGTACAAAGCTTGTCTTGTGCACCATTTCTTCCTTGCTCTGTGCGCATAATTTGTGCTTGGCACGACTGTCTTTGTGCATCTCTGACAAAATTGAAATCCGGAACCCATAGCAGTGAAGCCCACATAAGGTGGTGTGCAATAAAGCGAACCCGGTTCACTGGCTGTGCATTTACACACTGACACAGGCTTTACATAATGCAGGTCAACTTGAATCCCGACATGCGACAAACCAAAAGCCCAGCATAAACCAAAGCCCCATAAACCAAGTGAAGCCCACGATAAACCAAATTGAAGCCCATCATGCCTTTGGGCTTGCATAACAACTAGCTGTGCAACCAGGCTTTGCACATACGTAAGTGCCCTCTGCTCCCTCTACACATAATTTGGGCTCTGCATTAAAATCAAGCCCTGACCAGGTTTCCATAACCTTTGGGGCTGTGCATTTGCATAACTCACTGCACATTTGCGGCAACACCAAGCACCCCTGTGGGCTTAGCTTCCTTTGTTTTGAGACATCATTGGTTATACATGCTTGATGTGCTAAGCGAGGTTGAGCGATTCTATCCCCGAGTGAACCCTTGCATGCGATCGATAATGGAGAATATCAAACTCATAGAACAAAACAATGCCATACTTGAATGGAAAGCAATGCATGATCATCCTTATAGCAACATGTAAGGTTTCCTTTGTGTAGTGAACCCTGTGCACAACCATGTACTAATCATTCATATGAGGCATGCACACCCATTAGTGAAGACTCCCTTGATTGAGCATTTCATTATGAACATTGAATGAATCGACTCGATTACAAAATGAAGAATGGAGGAATCTCATGATAAGATATTTGTTGTCCCTAATAAAGAAAATTTTGAAAATAGTGTTTCTATTCCTACTCATGTTAACTAACACTGAATATGAACCTAGTACAGAGGTAAATGAGTGCCTTTGGAAATGCTCAAATTTTGAATAGGGAAATGCAATGTTGTTATGATGATGATGAATATGAAGAGCATGTGTATGATGAAAATATGGTGGAACCTTTGGGTTCGAGAGACATTTAGCTTCTCTTGTGAACCTATGAATGATGCTTCTTCTAATATTCATACATGTGATCTGCGAATTGGGGCTTGTGCAATTGTCCTGTGAAAGTGAGCATGCTACACCACTTAGTTGTGACTTAGGGAATCTTTGAGATTTTTGGCACCAATGATGTTATGCATGAAGTTGAAATTTTGGATAATGATGATTATGACATGGAGATTGATGAATTGTTCATACGGGTGAACATGATTTACCTTCTTTTTTCGACCTTAGGAAAGTGTGTGATGGTGCAAATGATCTTATACATGAAAACAACTTAGATGTACCTAATCTCTCTCCTAAGGCGCTGAGATTGAAACTCCTCCACCAAACCTAGGTGTAGTTTGTAACAAATTGCAAAACCAACTTTTCGAAAATGCCCAATTTAGGCCCTAGAGCTTTGTGCTTCCCAAGTCCTCTTGGACTATTTTGCATCAAAGTATAACACTTTTAAGGAGCCACGGTTGGAATTTGTATATGCCTTTTTTGTTCTTAGCAAAACTCATTTTTGAGTTAGACCTTGTGCATGATGTACCTTTAATTTTGCAAGATTTTGTGCTCAAAACACATGCAGGTGACAAGTTTAGGTTTGGGGAAAATCGTTCACATATGCAAACCGTACTTGCACTCTCATGTTATATTTGTGTAAATTTGTTGATGTTTGTACATATCGTCTTTTGGGTTGATCCTCAACTCTTTAGATTGTTGGTATATGGTGAATTTTCATTGTATATAATCCAGTAGGACTTGTTATATTTTTCTTTCTTGAATCGGTTGAGTCTTCTTGAGCATATATTGTGCTAATCCTATATGATCTCCACTGAGAATGTTGGATTCTAGCCTTGACTAATGAAGCTCTAACCTTGCTCCGCCACTTATCTAGGTAATCTCTTCCCTTTTCTCTTATCGGCATAGTTCTCTTGGTATGTGGTCATTTAAAATTTTATCATATGTTGACACATTGAGGAAAATGTTTGATTTAGGTTTGGGGGTGCATTTGCATATAGAGTTTTTAGTCTTTTATTTAAAAAAAAAAAAAAAAAAAAAAAACTCTTTGTAAATACTTGCATAAAAACCTCAACTTTTTAGAATTTTAGAGTCACTAGCATGCTTTTAGCTATGTTTACATATGAGTCTCAATGAAATAACGAACTTGGAAGTACTAGAGAACACAATCGGGTTTCTTAGTTGATTAGAGCGTTAAAGTTGGATTTAACCATGCGGAGGAAGCGAATTAGGTCTTGTTTAGATATTCGGTAGTAAAATTGTGATCACCCGTAGTGGAGACTACCCATTTTTACATCAAGCGAGGCACCAACCTTCATTTTTGCAACTTTCTAGAAAAGATGTTAGAGTGTGTGTCACCGTACGTCAATTCGAGTAGGAATGGTGAGCTACCCAACTTCGCACCACTTTCGGCACTATTTTGATCTCTTGAGTGCTAATTTCGTCAATCATGAGGGTGACGTTTAAAGATGAAAACTCCTTCTAAATATCGATTTGCGTTAGCATCACTCTCTCCCTCTCAATCAATGATTCATATAAACACATCATCGTCGGCAAAGCGGAGCATCCTTGAATATTTGAAGAAAAGTTGAGATAGTCCAAGGTTCACATGCAACAAAGAAAAGAAAATAGGATGAGAATTAATGAAGTTTGTGAAATCAAGACAATACAAGTTTTATTGTTTTATTGTTATTTTCATTTCATGTATTTCTAAGTTAAAAAAAAAAAAAAAAAGAATAAAAAAAAAAAAAAAAATTGTCAAGTTTTTGTGAAGTTCAGAAGTTCGTCATCAACAATTGAAGACCGAAGACCGAAGATTGAAGACGTTTATGAATGAGTGAGAGAGAGAGTAATGTTAATTGCTTAGATCGGGTGAGAAGGTAAGTGAGTACTCCCATCCTCGCTTAATGGTTGATTTCCTTACTTAGAGATCATCGGAAAAGATTCTTTTTGTCCACAACTCATGGAGTCTCTTAAATTATTTCGGAAGGTTATCCTTCTCATCTTCAACGTGTGCGGGATTTCTCTCTTTATTCCTGCTCGCACACATGAGAGACCAAAAAAGCGATCTTTTGAGTGCAATTATCATAAAACCCTATTAGTGAGGCGGAAGTCGAGGCTTATGATCACAATCGAATCCAATTCTTTCATATGGTATGGTTACTTCTCGCTCAACTCTTAAGGATGAGAATGTGTTCTTTGATAGTTCTAACTTCGTGTTACTAGCATGCGAAACTGATGTCCTCATAGCTCCTTGGATGCTTGAGACTCTTTTACACTCTGAAGTTGGAGAAGGTTTTGTGGGTACACCTCTGGTAAACCCTCACGAGACTACAACTCGTCCACTAGGGACACCTAGGGGTTTAAAGGCTTAGTGCATACGCTAAATGCATTCGAGAGACCAGCGACGGTGGTATAGTTAGGATTTTCTAATTTTGTTTCACTTGAGGACAAGTAAAATTCAGGTTTGGGGGTATTTGATGAGTGCCAAATATTGCATATTTCTACATCTATTTATTGGCATTTAACTCATCTTTTGTGCTCGAAATCGGATATTATCCCAGTTCGTGTTTTCTTTGTTTTTGAGAATAAATATTTGTACTAATTAATTTTGTGTTTTTAGGTAGTGAATAAACCTCGGAGAAATTGAGGAGCCAAAAGAGCAGAGGTGGAGACGAGGCGGCCATGGACGAGAAAGCCAAAGCCGCGCTTGCTTGCTCGGTTAAAGCCCCAACAAGGAGCAACCCATTTACAAGACATGGGCTTGAGCAAACCAAGATCCGGCCCATAATCTAAATCAAGACCCGTTTACTCGACGTCGATTTGCTCCATCACATCAACGCTCGTTGAACCCCTCACATCGATCCTTGATGCTCCCTGGCTCCCTTGTGAGGAATTCCACATACCTACTGCCAGTATCGACCTAACCATTTCCCTTCTCCATTTCTCTTTCTTCTCCCCAGGCAAACTCATGAAAACCCCACTCCTTCTCTCCAGACCATGGCGGTTGCGAGCCACCACCCTTCTTCTCCAGACACACGGCGAAGCTACCGGCCATCACGCCACCTCTAGTTTCTCCACATCTCCCACCACGGCTTCTCCCAACCCTAGAGGCGAGCTCGGGATAGATAGAGCTAGGGTTTCATCTAACGGCGTGTTGGGGGCTTGCGGGGCCGAATTAGCGAGAGGGGACAAGCGATTGACCATTGGGTTTGTCGAGTAAGCGTTGATTTCATTTACTAGGGTTAGAAAAATTGTGGTATAAATAGGTGGGCTTGTGTATGTGAATGGGTATGCAGGCTAGCGAGCACCAATTTAGTTTAATTTGTATTTTGATTGTCTTAATTATGTTTAAGTTCAATTGCTAGGGTGTCACTTCTAAGAATGTAGTAATTCCATACTTATGTTGTTGTTCTTGTTGAGCTTGATTGATAGGAGGATAGTTAGCTAAGAGATCAACTTCTCCTGTGATTGGCTGTACTGTAAGAAGACAGCCAATACTAGGGGAGAATTAGAAAAAGTGGTTAGCAAATTCTCCCGTGTGAGACTTCCATGGAAGAATGTATGTTCTTAATGAGATATGAATAATGCTTAGTTAATTGACTAAGGAACTGTGATAGAGTGTCTTGTGAAGAAGACACTCTATACTAGGGGGAATTATGAGATTAGTGATTCATTATTCTTTAGAATCTTCCTTAGGAAGATACAAGAATACAACATTAGTGGAATTACCTTAGCATAGGATCAAGTGGTGGAATCAAATACCCTGGTGTTCTCCGATTAGTTATAACCCATTTCTTTGCCTTAGTTTAGAGTCACAATTCAACTCGGTCGTATCGACAAACAACCTCGGTTGTGTTACACATCTAGAAATCGATTAGGAAAGCCTTTAGATCAACCATACATCCACTCCGTTTCCCACATTGGATCACTGTGCCTTGTCTCCAATAGACACATGCGCTTGCGGAGTATTACAAGTAGGCTAAAACATAAACACAATCCCAAGCCTACCAATGACACAATAGTATTTTCTAACATCTATCCGGTTTTATGATATTTTCAAATTTTCGTAGTTGTTGAAACCGATCTTGTAAGCTTGATTCCTTCCATCTTAGGTACATTCTGTAGTTTTGAATATAAATCCATTTGAATTCTCTTTTATTTTATTCTAAGTGATCTATTACATTGTATTTGAAACTTTTAATTAAAACATGCTAAAAAAACATGGCATGGATTACATTTGGTTAAAGATAATCTATTTCCATCCCTTTTCAACAATTGCGGGAACCTTTGAGCCTTTCAGGAATCTCTTCGAAGACATCGTCGGGATGGGGGTGTCAAGGATCATCTTCATTGGTTATTCTTCTCTTTCAACATATTCCTTTCCCTTCATATAACACCCATCACACCCATCGATGGGCTTGCATTGTCCCTTGTGGTTTTCTCTTGACTCTGCTTTAGTTCAACGACTTTGTCAAACCATTGAAACTCATCGCACTTTGGGTGATTCAAACACCTTAGAAACATTCTTCCATTTTTCGGCATCATCAGTTTTTGCAATCCAAAACGGGCGTGTCCCATCACGACTTCTACACTTTGAATAAATAAAAGGACAGTCCATGGCTAGATGAGAAGGTGACTTGCAAATTTGACACTTATGATGATTGAACTGTAGAGAAGATTATATTAGTCATGCGTCATAGTAGTGAAGATCATATTGTTAGTAAATCTACTTACTTTGCAAATAGAGGTAGATGATGAATCCCCATCCCTTGTGAAGCTTTAACAGGTGCTTGGCGATGCGTGTCGTAGGTGCGATCAAATTAATATCTTATTTCCACTCAATTAAAATAATATAATGGAAGTCAAGTTCGTTCCCACACGAAGAGCGGGGAGATTTAAGTTAGGAATAAGATTCTTAACCCTGCTGGGATTCCCGGAGGCGTGGGTGCTTACCTTCTTTGGTTGAATCCTTTCATATCAGTCATCTTACATGGTTAGCAGTTAGGTTCAAGCTGAAGCTTGGTTGATGTTGAATCCCGTGTAGGCGAGGAAACCCGTATGCGTGGTTTTAATCTTCCTTTAGGGTTTCACCGACGCCTGTGTGGACGCGTTACATTTCACGTTTTTGGCGGGCTCTCGCTGAAGAAACTCTGTTTATCATATGCAGTTGTGATGGATCGTCTTCCCTTTTTATCAGGTCTTTATTAAAAAAGTGCGACTGCGTGCGTGACGATAATTCCCTGCTCGTTCTCAGTCGAGATGGTTCGTCTCATTTTACAGCGCCAGGCAATTTGCTTGTTCTTACCATAATCGAGTGAATAATCTATCATTCTTGTGGGGAGATTACTCTCTGGAACATGTTGATTACTGATTATAGCGACCGCTGATCTCTTCTTGAGCGCTCAAACACACACATGGATGCCGAAGATCTTTTTGAAAATCTAAGGTATCTCATCTGCCATTTAATGCGAGTCACCACAGTTGCAAATTATTGCACTTGTGAATATGTTATCTTATTTAGAGATGTGCGGTGGTTTAGTCTGGGGAAGGTTTTGTGCCTTCTTACACAAATTGGATCGTATATAACGGCTTGGGGGAGTGTAGTGAAGCGCTTTGTTATATTTAGTCACTGCAGTGTGCCTTACTTATAGTTCTTTGGATGAAGAGGAATGCTTCTATCCATAGCAGTTGCGAATCAAGCCTCGAAGTGGGGAGGAATGCATAGTGTCTACCTACCGAGTCCATGGAGTTCAACGTGCAGAAGGTGGTTGCGCGACGTCTTGATATCATCAGGTTCAGTGAAATTTGGTATCTCGTAAACGTTGTTGTTTCTGCTAAGAAGGCTGTTTGGAAGGAGAGGAGGAGAGGCCTCTGGGTGGCCAAGTCAAGAGGTAAATGGGTCACCCAAAGGACTTGAAGAAGGCGGAAAATCAAGCTGCATTTAGAGTAGTCATCTTCTCCAAGGCCAATCTACCCCTGAATTTAGCCTCCTCTCTGTGTGACCAGGTATATTCCTGGGTTGTTAATGCATTTATGCAAAGTTTTAGACATCTTTGCAAATCAGTGCATTGGTTTTGAGATTGATGGCTTGGTTTTTTTCATTGGTGCATCTCTTTGAGATATAGGTCAGTAGTTGAATATAATGAAAATAAATGCAATGACATTGTGAGCCAGGATAATGAGTGAAATGAGGATATGCTGCCTTGACCACTTTCCGTGATAATTTTGCTTCTGCTTTGCCTCTAAAGTCACCTTAGCCAATGTTGTGATAACTAGTATTGCCATAAGCCTTGGTATTTGTGTAAGAGACCTTGTTTTGTTGCAGGAGTTTTGGTCTAGACATGTCTTGTTGGATGTGTATGGGCCTGGAACCAAATCTCACACTTGCATCCCGTGATTTCATAGTTTTTGCCCATGCCTAGAGTTACATTTCCACCCATACCACGCAGGTCGTTCTTACCTTTGTTTCTCCTGAAATCCAGAGTGTCTATTTCATTTCTCTCTAGAGTTAGAAGGAGTTAGGCTTAATTCCCGGGGGCAGTTAGTTGCGATCACAGGTAGTCTAGTTTGATCTCTGCTGGGGAGGTGCGTCACTCTCGTAAACAGGAAGTAATTATCAGGAAGCTCAGTTGGGCTTACGGGTGATATAGAAGCCATGCCATGGTGCCACAGAAGTGAAAGCTGGTAGTTACCATTCCCTGGGATTGCCAAGTATGACTTGTTCGGTTGATGATCTGATTAAATATCTTGTTGGTGCTGACTTATCAGTTCATGAGGATAAGTAGATGGTGGAGGAGAAGAAGACCTGTTTAATACCTCTTAAGTATTTCAAATACCTGTTTATTTATACGAAGGGTACATTATCGGTGATGATATGCATGACCACACCAAAACAGCGGGCGATATACCAACGCTAATGAAAGCGCGATTGCTTCCACTCCACCGCGAGTCCCTCGCCGAAGGCTGGCTTCTACCCATTTAGCATTGATATTCCTTCGCGATTATAGCTGCTGCACAAATGTTTGCTTTAATCAGTGGAGGGTTGAATTTTCACGAATAATATCCGATTACAGTGTAAAATGGCCATGGGC